>QLOS01001957.1:0-29006 GCA_003313725.1 Russula sp. MG48 | reverse complement strand
CTCCACTGCAGCCTGGGACCCACGACGAAGGTCCATAGGGTTGCAGCCAGCAGCAACGTTCTTGACACCCTCGGCGTAGATGGCATGTGCGAGGACCGTCGCGGTAGTCGTACCGTCACCAGCAATCT
Source organism: Russula sp. MG48 (assembly GCA_003313725.1). Lineage (NCBI taxonomy): Eukaryota > Fungi > Basidiomycota > Agaricomycetes > Russulales > Russulaceae > Russula > Russula sp. MG48. The sequence goes on along the minus strand of QLOS01001957.1, from coordinate 28,878 downwards.
CATTCGTCTTTTGTGCAACATCTTGGACTAGCCTGAAAAAAAGTTCATATATGCGCACTAAGGTAGAACGAAAAGACCTACCGTGCGCCGAGGTTTTCGAACTTGTCCTTAAGAGTGATGGCCTTGGCGACCGTGACACCATCTGCAGAGGAGCCGAGTATGAGCATACAAATGCGATGCAGACTCAGGCGGAAGGGGTGAATACAAATGGGGAAAAGAAAAACTGCAAGCGCCCCCACCTAAAGGAAGGGGCACCTGCAGAAAGTTAAACGAAGAGAAGAGAACGGAGTATGGGTATGAGAAGTGCAAGGCGAAAAGAAAGGCCCACCTTTGGTGATTTTGGGACCACCGTACGACTGCTCGATGATAACGTTCCGACCTTACGCGCGACACGTCAGCAACCAAGATGCGGCGGGTGGAGGTGGGAAAGCAAAACCTTTTGGCCCAAGCGTAACACTGACAGCGTTTGCAAGCACGTCAACTCCTTTGAGGATGCCTGCGCGGCCCTCGTTGGAGAACTTAATTTCCTTGTGGACGCCGCGAGCGAGAACGGAGCGAGCAGCCTTGGCTGAAGCACGACGGAGCGCGCGAGAGGACGTAGAAGTGACGTGATGCATGGTGTAGGAATGTGCGGGTTTTGTGGGAAGAGGAGAAGAGAGGAGACGAGAAGGGATGACGAAGAGATGAACGTAAAGGCAGAGGCAAAGCAAGGAAAAAAGAAATTCGGTCTCACGTTATTGTCCTTTGTTTGTCCTCGCTTATGGAAGACTCTAGAACACGTTCTCATTTCTGCTTACTAACAGCATACGCGGTCACGCGACTGAATTGACGATGGTACGTTACGGAAGTAAAAGTGAGTATTACAGTAAACAGGACTGAAGGGTGTGCGAAAGCAGCATATTCGAGGCAGGGACGACATACTCTGAATCAGTTGGCCGTCAGAGTGAGTAAATTGCATCCAGGACATCCTGGCGGCACGAGAATCATATGAGAACCGGAAAGACAACTTGAAGTGCTCAAATCAAAATCACTCACCCAAGCGTCGTCATCCCAAGGCTTGACGCCCTGGCAGAGGAGCTCATTCACCTCGTCTTCCGTGAATCCAAGATTGGCCATCCTCTCCTCTGTCTCCGAGTCCAGTTCGTCATCTTGGAACCGTCGCCCTCCACGTTTTCCTCTGCCCTTACCCTTACCCTTACCACGGCCACGTCCACCCCTGGTCCCCCTGCTGCTGCTGCCGCCGCCGCCGCCGCCCCCGAAGGCAGCCGACGCCAGCGCAACATCGATAGCGTCACGAAACGCGTTCACCGCCTGTTCTCTCCAATGTCCGTATACCTCTTCCATCTCAACTCCGTGCGCCGATTTCCATGCGAGACGATTGTCCACGATCCCAAATATGTATGGCATAAAGGCCGTTTTTTGTCCGGGACCCAACGACTCCGAAATGGAGCGGAGAACGATCCGTTTCTCCTCGTCTTCCCACCACCGGCCGGGTGGCAAGTAAGTCTTGTCATGAGAGTAGACACACGTGCTATTGCCAAACTTGCAGTAACCGAGCAGAAAGTACATGCACACGTTGCGCCCGCTGGCCAGCGTCCAAAAGTCAAGTCAGTCAGTGGCTTCACGCAAACAGGGAGGCAAAGAAATTATCAGGGACGCACAGGCGGTCGCGCAGGCTCTTGTGATCCGGGGCGTGCGAAAACCTGCACTCGGTACCACGGGTGCAGCCGTCGTGGTTGTAGAACCTGCAGGGGATGCCGTTCCCCTCGTGGTCCCAATCGCTCGAGTCGGACGCAGACTCGAGCTCGACATTTTTGTCACACAGCAGCGGATACTCGTCCTCCGAAACCGCAAAGTCGTCCTCCTCGTCGCGCTGGCGCATGAGGGCGAGCGTCTCGCCGAGCGCCTTTTTCGCCTCGCTCGAGGCGGGATCTTGGCTGAGGATGGCTCGGAAGTCTGCGGGGTAAAAAAAAAAAGTTACGACATGTGCCGACACGACGCGTCAGTCTCCCGGCTCCGCAACGATTATTACGGCAGGCCACGACGGGCCACGGCCCACGGGGGTTTACGTACCAACAGCAGCACGTGCGAGCTCGAGATTTCCCTTGCGCGCGAGACCGCGACGGTAACGCGCTTTCATGAACAGAGGGTCGAGAACAAGGGCGCGGTGAGCGCAGTGCTCTGCAGCGTCGTACCTACAGTCGTCATTCATTATATGCACACGCTCGTGCTCGATCGTACCCAGGGAAAAAAACTCACGCTTCGAGCTTCAGCCACGCCGCGGCCATGTTCGAAAGGTATGCAGCACTGGGGCCGTGGATTTTGATAGCGGCATCGTACGCCTCGATAGCTCTGAGGTATTCACCCGCACGGAAGTGAGCATTTCCCTAAAGAAATGTTACCCCCTTTCACGCGACGCCCCGGGGGCACGAATATCGCGTAGAAACATACGGTTTCTTTGAGTTCCTCCGCCTCAACGCGCCTTGCCTCTTCACGTTCTTCGCGTTTGAGGGTTCGCGCTTCGAGGACTTCGTCTTTTTCAGCCGTTTTTGTAGAGCCAGTGCCACTCGGCTTGGCCTTCTGATGACGGTCGGGAGCCACTGGCATGGCTAACGTTAGGACGCGTCAAGGACAAGTAGTTGATGTTAGCCTTCAAAGCACGGAGAAGACAAGAAGTGGTGGTCAAAGGGAAAGATTCTCACGACGCAATTGGTATGGAGGTTGCCGCTGCCTCGAGGCTGGAGGCGTGCAGTTAGGTTAACCGATGTGTACCGTAGTGGGTTTGCGGTCCCGTCCTTTTGACGTAACAATTTCATTAGTCTCGTCCCTCGCAACACAGTTGTCGCTGCCACCTTGAGTAAAAGACAGACTACTGTATTGTCAGGACTAGGTGCACATTCGAGAAAGCCTACAGTGCTATCGCACTCGCAGACAAGGGCCGAGGTCGCCACGAGAATTAATGACATGACCGTATTACGTAATGCGGACAGCGGCGTACTGTTGGTGTTGGTGATCCCGTCATCGCCAGATTTGCCACAGAATTAACATGGTCGATAACCCCAAATAGTAGGATGATCGAAATCGCGCACTGCGGCGGTTGGATGACGGTCAATCCAATGGACTAATTTCAGTGCGTGCATGGGTATGCCTATTGTTCTACAGTGTAGTACAGTCATCCATGGCTCTTTGGATGTTCACTCAAATCTTTTTGAACTTCGGGATCCTGTTGTAGAAGCAATGGGGCAATTTGAATAGACAAAATATGAGCAAACTACCTAGTGAGCAATTATCGGTTGGTGTTGAACATGTACAACAGATGGATGGAGGAATCAAGGTCAATGGACCAGTCACATCGGCGTGAGTTTCTTAATTGGGAGAGGCCCCGATTACGACCTCCCACTGTCAGACATCGGATATCCGCGTTTTGGTTCCTGACTTCCCAATCTGGCAGGTGTAATGTGACTCCACAAGCGCTGATATTGACTTGTTCGGCATTTTTTTTTGTGAATATCTTGCAATCCCGTTAAAATCAAAGCATTTCCCATCAGTATTTGTTCATCAAATTTCAATTTTTGTCAAAAATAAAAAGCAATGAGTCTCCCGCAACATCTACTCATTGTACCTCCATAAAATTTTGAAGAGATGTACATGGGAGCTATACATTGGATATTAGAAAAAGTCCAAAGCGATTTGACCAAAAATGCAGTCATCAGGGTTGTTTGGTCCATTGACCCCAACATTCCACTGCAAAGAACCATGGATGATCGTAAGGTAGCGGCCATCAAGAACTGACAGCCCCTAGGGTGGGGTTAAACCCTTCTCCGCCTCTGCAACACAACAAACACAAAATATAGCCTCTGCAATTGGAAGTCTAGTTTGTATCCTAGAGAGTGTTTTGGAAAAATATTTCATGTAGCATGAACAGAAGCCAAATCTTAACTTCTAGGGGGTGTCAGTTCCTGATGGCTGCTACCTTACTAGTATATGTGAACAAGATCCGGGCCCGGGTTCTTGGTTGTGGGCCATCAATACTGTAATAATAAAAAAGTCTGCCACGCTTTCAATTTTCAAAGTACAGCAACTGACAGCTCCGAGTTGGAAGGGAAACCCCACTGACAACACGCGTCTGTAAAACTAAATCCATCTAGATCCATTTACACGGTTCCCAAACAAGTCCGAGTCCTAAATGGTTGTAAACAAATCCTGTTTTGTGGATGCGGCTACAGTAAGTCACGTAGTGAGTTTGGGAGTTGGACGGGTTTTATGGGATTCAAGTTGTTGATTGACATCAGTGCCTTTTTTGCCTGGCCTAAAAGCTCGTAGTGTGTGGCTAGAAGTGCACTAAGAATGACAATAGGACGAGCACCCAGTCTCGTTCCGAAACGAAAACGAAACGAGGGCGACGTACCTGGTGGCTATGCTGAAGGTGTAATCAGATTCAGGAAGGAGCACGTGCTCCCCATCAGTCTTCTCTGGCACCCTCCTGTTGGTTTGCTGCCCAATACGGATCTCACTGGCACCTTGTTTGTCGTTCTCTCGCTTGTGATCCCAAAGTTTGTGCGCACCAGCTACATTTCGCTCTATCCGAGCATGGCACCTGACCCTCCCGACCAACGCACATCATGACGTGTTCACAGGACTCCGCAAGCGCGAGGAAGACTATGGCCGCCCTCTTATCAATGCTATGTCGTACTTGGTCTCTACTCGTGACCAGCTGGTTCGCAGTCCGCACCATCTCCGAGGAGCTTGGCAAGCGTGGTCCTACCACCCCTTTCCTGTTATCTGATCTGGCCCTCGACTTCAACTCTTCCGGGGTCCATCGCCTTGACCCAAGCTTGTACCCTTCCTACTCCGGACGCGAAACGCACATGGGGAAAAGAGGCACCTAGCGACTTCGGACAAAGAGGAACGGCGGCACCGAAACGCGCGCCACGTACTAACCCCGCCCATGCAAAAACTCAGTGCAGCACCAAAGGAGGACCAAGGCGAAGACCCGAGCAAAGCTTCGATCTGCACCATTGCGAGTCATGTGGATCTGCGCCCTGCGCTGGCGCATAATTCCGGCATCCGCCCATCTCCCCTTTTTCCATTCCACGTCCTCGGGAAACACCGACGGCCACTTCCAACCTTGCTTCTGCAGGATGGGGTTTCGAGTATGTCCGGATAGGATAGGCCACCCAATTCATTGGGTGCACCAGCTGGTAGCGTGCCTCAGCTGCGCGCCCATGTGATGCTTCCGCCGCCACGTCGCCCCCTCCTTAGGGCCCGAACGGGCCCTTAGTAGTTTTACCGCCTACTGAAGATTGTTTGGTCTTTTGTGAGGCCCGGCGCAAAGAAATCTTAGCGCGTGTACCTCACTTTCTCCTTATGAACGGGCGACGTAGGTGCAGGAAGTTACAGTATGAAGGCACTCGTAAGCACTCATTATTTGGCAATTTGCTCCGTGGACGGGGGTGTTCGGAGGTTCTTACGGATGTACCAGCAACATTGAGTTTAATGTTGCCGTAAATCGTGAATCGGACTTGGCTTTTATCAGCCTCCCACATGGTGCAGCTCCCCATTGGAGAACAAAGCAGGATTGTATGGCACGAAAATCGACGCAAACTGCCAGTTTCTGGCCTCAGCGATGTGGCGGTTACGGTCTTTGCTAACCTGACAACTCGAACCACGGCATCACTAATTGGGTTCTCCGCGGCTCCATCATTACTGATCCATTAGATTAGAGAAACATTTATCCGTTTGTACGGGTCCAATACATGGGAACGGATACGTGTGAATATTCCTAACCTCTGGATCTACTAACCGAGTGCATCACCCCGTAAGCGTCCAAAACACACAACATACATCGTAATCCAAGTAAGGACCTCTGTAAGTGACCGACCATGCCTTTTCCCAGATGTGGTGATTGATGACTTCTCCGTGTCCTTTTTTATTATTATTTACACCCGACTCGGCGCAATTGTGTACATGAGCTACTCACGCGCTTCAGTCATGCTACTCGTCGCAGCGACACCAACCTGTCTTCGCATAGCGGCCACAGAGGTCCGCCCATTCCTCTACCTTCCCCAGCTCCAGCGCCCTCTCTGCAACGAAATCTAGTGCGTATTTCTCCGCCCTCCGGATGGGGGTACCGTTGTCGATGTAACCTACGACCAGCTTTAGGTCGTAGATCACGCCCGGCTCGCGCTCATCTCCTGGGTGGCACCTCTTCAAGTGCGTGTTGAACTCATCTTTTCGTCCCCCCCTCCAGTGGCAAGATGGTGTCGAACAAAAGAACTGATATGGGAGATGCTGCGATCCGATATGACGCTCGCGATCTTGCGCGCGCCCGAGATTGAACGTCGTGCCACACTCTGGCCATGGGCAACGAAGTCGGTCGTCCTTGGAGACGGAGATGGGAAGGCGAATCAGACGACAGAGATACTACCAGTCGGGTAGGAATCTCGTACCGACAGGCCTGCGTTAGTGAATGCGGAACTCATGTGAGGGAAAATATGTTCGGGCAGCACTTTGTGTAAAATTGAACAGAGGAGTCCGGGGCTTAGGGGTTTTTATAGGATTGTCGGTCGAGGCAAGTGTTATTTGTCTAGTCCAAGGCGTCTTTGCGGGTGTCCGGAACGGTGCATGACCTCTGAAACGATGCCGCGGAGACCACCAGGCATCGGAGGTGAAAGCACCAGATCGCCGCTAAGAGATCTGAATTGTTATCCAGATGCTCCTCAAATGTTGCACACAAACAGGGTCTGATGCTAGCTGTATCAGGAACGAGTGAGGTTACCCATAGTAGGGTCGTGTTTGCGTGCGAACGCGCTCGCAGAAGGGTAGCATCATGATATGCTATAAGACACACAAGCTTTGACAGGAGCGGTGAGGCATTGGATAGAAGGGTCGGGCATAAAAGTAACTCACGTCTCGCAGCATGCATATACACACCGGAAGCCTCCAGGGCTGTGAGTTGGTGTGCCTGTAGGCTACCTCGTGGGACTGTAACAGCGTCTACGGGTGTCCCATTGACATGGACGCCGCCCGTTATGCACACCGTGAATGCCCGATTTGTGCTCGACTCGTGGGGGAACCCGGCCGTTGCCTGGGTGCCAGAGGGGTCAAGGTTATCCGAGTCCCGAGCCAAAGGGTGATATTAATGAAGGATGAAATGCATCCGCGTCCGCGCACAAGTACTGTACAGCTAGAAAGCATCAGTTATATGCATGTGCTTGTCCCCAGGTGTTTGACTTCGTCGGTCTAAATCCCTGGGGTGCAAATGATGTCTGCTTACTTTGTTTGAGTGCACGGGATGGCAGAATGGTGACGATTCAGTGAAACGTACATTACGGCACTTGCGGCGTGTGTGCACGAGAAGTAGGCCGATAGACGTGTCCGGGAGCGTTGCTCATCGAAGCGAGTCTCCGAACCCACATTCAGGTTATGGCAAACTTGAACTTAATAACACGAGGTGCAAGTGCTGAGCTTGGGATGCCATGCGAACATCTAGATTGCCGTGTAGTATCCCGAACATCGACTCTAAAGATGACGGCCATCACGGTCAACGAGGAAAAAAATTTGAAATAACTACGTAAAAGGAAAAAAAAAAAACATTGACTGAAGAAAGGAGTGATCCATTGTGGGCATTTTACGATGTGATCCAATTCAGTTTTGAAAGTCTGACCAACTTGGATCAGATTTCAGGATTTTGCCGACTGAATTGGATCACATTACAGCACATGAAATGAATTGCCCACTGGCTAAAAGCAGTGTTGTCATGACCTAAGGTAGCGCGGCCATCAGGAACCCCCTAGAAGTTAAGATTTGGCTTCTGTTCATGCTACATGATATATTTTTCCAAAACACTCTCTGGGATACAAACTACATATTCTTCCAATTGCAGAGGCTATATTTTGTGTTTGTTGTGTTGCAGAGGTGGAGAAGGGTTTAACCCTACCCTAGGGGGTGTCAGTTCTTGATGGCCGCTACCTTAGGTCTGACACAACTTCACACAAGTCAAAGCGGGCATAGTTCGAAACATTCGGGACCTGTCAAAGCTCATACAGGAAAAGGAAATGGTTTCGCATGGACATGATAAAAGACACGTGGTCTACAGTACAGTAGCCACGTCAGACGGTGACACATTCTCATTGGTCGACACGTCAACTGCTCACGTGCAACAAACCTTGCATCGGAGTCGCATCATCATTGTTAGTATAGCGGCTGTTACAGTAAAATAGAAGGAATCACACGCGGTAATAGATGGGGGTTGCCCACTGAACAGATCTCGTTCTCTACATGCATCCAGTGTGCCGCCGTTGCACATCTATTACTCTCACACGCTATCTGCCAGTACCAGATTGTTCCTTCCCTAACAGCAGCCACTAACAGGCCTGACACTGTCAGGACCTGGTGTCAGTTTCGGTTGCCACTGACTCACTGAGAGTTTGTGACCCTCATGACATGGTGTCAGGCTGACATGTACAACACTGGCTAAAAGGCTCCCTAAAACACGAGGCTGCAAACAGGAGTAAACGGATGCTACACTGGATGCGGGAGTCTGGGTGCTGGCGCATCTCGCGACTACCCACCATTGGTCGTCACTGCCATCTGAGATTCTCTGCCCCTTTGCTCCAGGAGTACAATTAGAGTACTGGATGTGATAAATAAACTGAATTCTGCCGAATTCTAGCGCAAAGCAGATGATGTACTATACAATTACGGTGTTTTCAAGCGTATGGGTACAGTACAATACAATACAGCAACAATGCACCCAAAGTTCTACAGTAGTTGAGATCAACTGAATGGTTTTGTAACCGAGTCATGAAGCACACGGGCCGCCCAACCGCAGGTAACATGCACAGCAATTTCGACTCACTGGCAGTGAAACCTCTCTTCGAAGTCGCTTCAAAGTACAATTCGTCGTTTCGAAGTGAGGTCCGACCGCTCACGGGGTCGAAGTAAGTGAAGCCACTTCAGAATTCTTTGACTTCGCGGCAACAGTAGTTAAGTATCAAGTATACCGTCCCGTTGGGTGGGAGGCCGCATCGTGGCCCGGTTCAATTCCCGCGCAGACTCGAGAAGTCGGGCAAAATTACTGCAACGCAGAAAAGCGCACCTCGCGCTCGTTGGCTAGGTTGCATCGGGTTACTACCTGACTGAAGTCTGTAGCCTGGCAGTGTGGGTGTACATTAGCAATTAAATATGATGGAAATTAGCTGATCAGTGATAGTCATATGTCAGACTCATCTGGACCATCAAGATTCTCCATGGGCTACCAGTCGCGTTCCGCAGACCCCAGCTTCCTTGATATCTTGTTGTGAACAGGTGCAAGGACAGGGAAGAGGCAGGTGTCAGAATTAGCGCCCAGACGCCACTGCCACCCATGTCAGGGGTGTTGTCTGTGATGCCCTCTTCGTCGCGTCGCGCACACCATGGGAATGGGACTATCCACATAGCGATCCCGCAGTGCGAGGGACATGATCTACTGCTTTTTTCGAAGGCCACACAGATGGGATGGTTGCGTGCGATGTCGCCACCACTCCATGGGTGCCTTTAGTCATACGGTCAGCTCGCTGCGTAACCGTTGATACGTCGGAGCACTGTTTAGAACCCGCGCCCACACCGCGAGGCTTAAAAAACGGGTGAAGATCGTATGTGCGCATGTTGGGTCTCGATAATCGGGAAAGCATGACATGTAAGACATGTCAGCTTGTCATCTTGCAGAAGCTCAAAGAAAGCGAATTAAGACCGCGGGGCAGTAAGCTAACTTATGGTAGCCCTGTGTTGTCGATAGTTTCCTTCTCCGCATGATAGAAGCGATCGGTGGCGTCACCCTTCGGGAAAGAGTGAATCATATCGAGATCAATGATTATTACGCCGAGCTCGTAGCTAAGTTAGGCACATGAGGCGGCACACGCGCCAATAACAGGAAATACATACTCAGTTTCTCGTCGTAGTCTTCTCGCCGTTCGTGGCCAGGGTGCCAAACACAGCGCACTAGGTGTGGTGGCCACACACGGTGCTCTTTGCCGAGCTGGGAAGCATGGCAGGTCCAAGTGTCACTCAGGCCCAAGCAGTCTCCCTTTGCGGAAGGCCCGAGGGCAATATATCAACACCTTTCGTGGATGCACTGCGGTGATGCCATTAAGTGAAATGGGTTTTCTAATAGACTTCACTCAGCGTCAGCGACTTCCAAGTGGGACCAGCCCATTAAATAGTCGTATAGCTCAATAGAGGGATGTCTTATTGCGGGAGGGGGTATTCTCGAACTCGAAATGGGGTGGGTCCCCTTTTTCGATCTCGTTTTCCTTGCGACTTCATAAGAAAAAAGACTATTGTAATAAGAACGTCCACTAGAGCATATATACAAAGTTTGAGATCAATTAGGCCCATTTTGGTGAAGATATTTGAAGTGGTCGGAAGAGGGGCCCAGTCGAACTAAGGGATAGGGATACTGGTAGTATTTCCGGCCCAACAGAGGGATCACTGGTGATGAAAGTGCTGTGCAGCCAAGTCGCGCATCACTTTTACCCACCGGTCCTCGCGTCTCCCGGCAACGTACCTTGCTAACAATCAATCACAGCCCCGGCGGCCTCGGAGGCGAGGGAGCGACCTGCAATGTCAACGATGACTTGGAAGAAGAGGAGCGGATTGTGCCCACAACGCGTGCAGACGTTCCAGTCCCCAGCCATCCGAAACTTCGGAGCGGCACCAAAATGACCGAGGCGAAGACCCCTAGCGAAGCCGCGACAACACCGGGGATGCGGACGGGGAGAAGCTCCTGCGGGACGTGCGGGACCGTGTCATGAAGACTCCGATCGCAGTGTCGCAATAGGGGTAGAGCGGCCTCCAAGCGAACGACGTTGCGAGCGACAATGAATGGGAACGCGAAGTGCTGCGACACCCCGGAGCGTATAAACCTCGGACCTGTTGCGTCGGAAGAGATAATGCCAGGTGATGTATTGTATTACATCACAGAATAATTGTTTTCCATGAGGCAGCAGCGGGTACTCATCGTCCGAAATCGGTCGAGTTGGGATCTTGGCTGAGGATGGCTCGGAAGTCTGTGGGGTAAAGTTACGACATGTGTCGACGCGTCATGATCAGTCTCCCGGCTTCGCATGATTATTACGGCAGGCCACGAGCCACGGCCCACGGGGGTTTACGAACCGACAGCAGCATGTGCGAGCTCGAGATTTCCCTTGCGCGCGAGATCACGACGGTAGCGCGCTTTCATGAAGAGAGGGTCGAGGACAAGGGCAGGGCGGGCGCAGTGCTCTGCAGCGTCGTACCTACAGTCGTCATTTATTATATGCCACGCTCGTGCTCGACCGTACCCAGGAAAAAACTCACGCTTCTAGCTTCAGCCACGCCGCGGCCAAGTTTGAGAGGTATGCAGCACTGGGGCCGTGGATTTTGATGGCGGCATCGTATTCCTCGATAGCTTGACATATTCACCCGCATGGAAGTAGGCGTTTCCCTAAAGAAATATATTCGTGAGTTACCCCCTTTCACGCGACACCCCAGGGGCACGAATATCGCGTAGAAACATACGGATTCCTTGAGTTTCTCCGCTTCAATGCGCCTCGCATCTTCACATTCTTCGCGTTTGAGGGTCCGCGCTTCGAGTATTTCTCCTTTTTCCGCTGTTTTTGTAGAGCCTGTGCCACAAGGCTTGGCTTTTTGATGCCGGTCGGGATCCACTGGCATGGCTAACGTTGGGACGCGTCAAGGACAAGTAGTTGATGTTAGCCTTCAAAGCACGGAGAAGACAAGTGGTGATCAAAGGGCAAAATTCTACACGACACAATTGGGATTGAGGTTGCCGCTGCCTCGAAGTTGGATGCGTGCGGTTAGGTTAACCGATGAGTCTACTACTACAGTAGACTCCCTCCTAACGCATACCGGGTATAACATACTCCCTCATAAGACAAATGGTTTTGGATTTCCCAAGTTGGTTTGCGGGGATTTGGGGAGCATAACCCATACCTAGGGTCGGATAATGCCGAGGTAGCACCTAAATAGGAAATTGCATCATGTAATCTATATTTTGGTCCGAAACATCAACTTCTTTTTCATTATGACGCCTATTGAGACCCTAAAAAGGGGCCTAGCCAAGCTTCGACATCAGATCCGAGACCGGAAGACAATGCATGAGGGCAAATTACTGTAAAGGCCCGCCAACCCATATTGGAACTCAAAAGTGACTGATTATTTTTCGCGTAAATAGCCTTGTAGTATGGTTCTCTCAAGTAACACATACTGTACTCCCTATAACCCCTGAGCCCTTTCCCGAGGGGTATGCGTTAGGAGGGAGTCTAGGAGGGAGGGAGTCTAGGAGGGAGTCTACTGTAGTGGTCCTGTTCTTTTGACGTAACGATTTCATTAGTCTCATCCCTCGCGACACAGTTGTCGCTGTCACCTTGAGTAAGCGACACTATTATCAGGACCAGGTGCACATTCGAGAAGTCTAGGTACAGTACAGTATCTCGCAGACTCAGACTCGGAAGGGTTGAGAAGCTATGACCTGCCATTGTATTATTACGTAATAATGACAGCGTATTTAAGTTTTGGTGATCCCGTTGTGGGAACAGAAGAACGGTAACTTGGCATCAAATGGCTCGGGACGCCCGAATGAGTGATTGAAAGTGTGCACTGCCGCCCCAACCGACGACGGTAAATCCAAGGAAAAGGACTAATTTCGCGCGATGGGTATGCCTATTGTTCTATGCCTATTGTTCTACTAGTAAAGCCTTGAATCTGAACAAGATCCGGGCCCTGGGTTGTGAGCCATCAATAATAAAAAAAGGTCTGCCACACCTTCAATTTCCAGAGTACAGCAACTGACAGCTCCGAGTTGGAAAGGAAACCCCACTAGCAGCACGCGTCTGTATACTGAATCCATCTACAGAAGAAATCATCTACCAGTAGAACGGTTCCCAAACAAGTCCGAGTCCTAAATGGTTGTAAACAGCCCCTGTTCTGTAGATGCGGCTACAGGTCCACGGAGGGGAAAAGGGCTTGGGTTACGGTGAGGAAGAGTGAATGCATGAGTTTGGAAGTTGGACGGCCTTTTGCCTGGCCCAAAAGCCTGTAGTGGGTGATCAGAAACGCAACAAGTAGTCTGCTAGGAATGACGACTCGGATGGGATAACCTAGTCTCGTTCGGAAACGAAACGGGTGATGGACCTGGTGGCTATGCTGGAGGTGTATCAGGTTCGGAGAGGGGCAATCTCCAGATCTGGCGCCCTCATGTTAGGGGTGGGGACTTGTTGCCCAATATGAACTTGAATCTCACCTCGTTTGTTGGCATTTCGTATCCGAGCATGGAACCTGACCCTCCCGACCAACGTACGTCGCTAACCATAACATGTTCACAGGACTCCACAAGCGCGAGGAAGACTATGGCCACCTCTCATATCGATGCCGTCGTACTCGGTCCGAGTCTCTACTCGTGACCGCCTGGTCTGCACCATCCCCAAGGAGCTTGGCAGGCATGGACACACCTCCCCTTTCCTGTCATCCAATCTGGCCCTCAACTTCAAGTCTTCCGGGTCCATCGCCTCAACCCGACTCAATCCCTGCAGCAGGACCCTGCTCCGGACGCGAAACGTACATGGGAAAAAGAGCCACCTAACGACTTCGGACGAAGAGGAATGTCGGCACCGAAACGCGCGCCACCACCCACTAACCCCCGCCCATGCAAAAATTAAAGGACCAAAGCGAAGACCTGAGTGAAACAACGACCTGCACCGCACCACCGCGAATGCGGCGAATCATGTGAATCTGGGGCCCTCGCATACATAATTCCCGCATCCGCCCGTCCCCCCCTTTTCCATTCCACGCTCCCTGGACACGGACGGTCACCTCCAACCTTGCTTCAGTGCAGGGTGGGGGTTTGAGCACGCAGATAGGCCGCCCAATTCATTGGGTGCTAGCGTGCCCACACGCTCATGTGATACTTCTGCCGCCGCGTCGCCCCTTCCCCAGTAGTTTTACTAATTACGCCCACTGGAGATCGTTTGGTCTTTTATGAGGCCCGGCGCAAAGAAATCACATCAGGTGTATCTCACTCTCCTCCTCGTGAACGGGCAACGTAAGGGCAGGAACTTACAGTTTGAAAGCACTCATAGTCGCAGTCACAGCATCCATTATTTGGCGATTTGCTCCGTGGATATGTTCGGGGAGGTTCGTATACAGTAGGTTGGTTAATGTACCGACAACATTGAGTCCTCCGCTCCATCATTACGCCTCATCGTTTCAGCGATGCAGAGAAGAAACCCAACATCTATCCATATTTGTACTGTATGGTCCATATACACGGGAACTTGAACGGATCGTGTGTGTAGGACCTACTAAGTTAATCGAGTGTATCACTCCGTAGCTTGAAGCGCTCAAAACACACAACATACTTCGTAATCTAAGTAAAGACCTCTGTAACTAACCGGTCATGCCTTTTCCCAGATGTGGTGATTGGCGACTCCTCCGTGTCCCTTTTGGTTCTTATTTACACCCGATTCGAAGAAGCGCCAAACCCAAGGAATCCTCGTTCGCAACATCTATTAGACCACATCGCTTAATGGACGGTTACGCACAATTGTGTAAGGGAGCTACTCACGCGCTTCAATCATGCTGCTCGTCGCAGCGACACCAACCTGTCTTCGCTTGGCGCCCACAGAGGTCCGCCCATTCCTCCACCTTCCCCAGCTCCAGCGCCCTCTCTGCAACGAAATCTAGTGCATATTTCTCCGCTCTCCGTACGGGGGAACCGTCGTCGATGTAACCTACGACCAGCTTTAGGTCGTAGATCAAGCCCGGCTCGCGCTCGTCTCCTGGGTGGCACCTCTTCGAGTGCGTGTTGAACTCATCTTTCCTTCCCCCCCTCCAGTAGCAAGATGGTGTAGTACAAAAGAATTGATATGGGAGATGCTGCGATCCGATATGCCGCTCGCGGTCTTGTGGGCGCCCGAGATTGAACGTCGTGCCACACTCTGGCCATGGGCAACGAAGTCGCTCGTCCTTGGAGACGGAGATGGGAAGACGATTCAAACGACAGAGATACTGCCAGGGGGATAGGAATCTCGTACCGACGGGCCTGCGTTAGTGGATCCGGAACTCATGTGAGGGAAATTACGTTCGAGTAGCACTGTGGAAATTGAACAGAGGAGTCCGGGGCTTAGGGGCTTTTATGGGATTATCGGTCGAGACAAGTGTCATTTTTTTTGTCTCTCGTTCAAGGCGTCTTTGCGGGTGTCCGGAACGGTGCATGACCTCTGAAACGGTGCCGTGGAGACCACCAGGCTGCGGAGGTGAAAGCGCCAGATCGCCGCTAAGAGATCTAGGTTGTTATCCAGATGCCTCAAATGTTGCAGACAAACAGGGTCTGATGCTAGCTGTATCGGGAGCGGGTTAAATTACTCATAGTAGGGTCGTGTTTGCGTGCGAACGCGCTCGCAGAAGGGTACAGTAGCATATGACAAGGCGTTGACAGGAACGGTTAGTGATTGGATAGAAGGGTCGGGCATCAAAGTAACTCACCTCTCGCAGCACATGTACACACCGGAAGCCTCCAGGGCTGTGAGTTGGTGTTCCTGTAGGCTACCTGGCGGGGCTGTAACAGCATCTACGGGTGTCCTATTGGCATGGACGCTCCTCGCTGTGCGCACAGTGAATGCCCGATTTGTACTCGACTCGTGGGGGAGCCCGTCCGTTGCCTAGGTGCCAGAGGGGTCAAAGTTATCCCATTCCAAACAGAGGTTGATAGAATGGAATGCATCCGCGCACAAGTAAAGCTAGAAAGCATCAATTATTTGCATTCGCTTATCCCCAGGCGCTTGACCTCGTCGGGCTAAATCCCTGGGATGCAATGATGCCTGCTTACTTTGTCTGAGTGCACGGGATGGCAGAATGGCGACGATTCAGTGAAACGTACATTACAGCACTTGCAGCGTGTGGGCACGAGAAGTTGGCCGACAGACGCAGGAGCGTTGCTCATCGGAGCGAGTCTCCGAACCCACATTCAGGTCATGGAAAACTTAGGAATGTAATACGGACATCTAGATTGCCGTGTATAACCAAACATCGACGCCGAAGACGATGACGGCTATCACTGTCAACGAGAAAAAAATTGAAATAACTACATTACGTAGAAGGAAGAAAATCGTTGTGAGCTCGATGGGCATTTCACCGGTGACCGTGACAATGTGATCAATTCAGTTCTGAAAGTCTGACCAATCAGATTTCAGGAGTTTGCCGACTGAATCGGGGACCTTAACACGAGGCTGCCAAACAAGAGTAAACGGATACTACAGTGGGTGCGCTTACCCACATTGGTCGTCACTGCCATCTAGATTCTCCCCCCCTTCGCTCCGGGATTACAATTCCACTGGACGTGATAAATAAACTGAATTCTGCGAATTCTCGTGCAGAGCAGATGACGCACTACAATTACAGTGTTTTCAGGCGTACTCTATAGGTACTGTACTGTGTTGGGATGTGACCGACAACCCGACTGAGATTAGATAAGATAACTCTCGACTATTATGTAACGCGAAAGCTCGGAGCACGCCTATGAATAGGGGCGGAATGAGTCTGTCTGGTCCCGTCCATCTGTCCCCTTGTCTGCGTAGCCTCTACAGTATATTCTGAGATACTGTACTGAACAGTAACGACGCGTGCTTCCCATCCTTTGCGTTATAACCGAGTCATGAAGCACGCATGCTAGCGGCAAAGTCTGCTTTTGGCAGCACGGGCCCCCAACCACAGGTCACGTGCACAGAAATTTCGACTCCGACTCGGAGTCACTGGCAGTGAAACCTCACTTCGCTTCAGTACAATTTGTCGTTTCGAAGTGAAGTCCGACCGCTCACGGGGTCGAAGTAAGTGAAGCCACTTCAGAATTCTTTGACTTCGCGGTAACACTGGTTAAGTCTCAAGTATATCGTCCCGTTGGGTGGGACGCATCGTGGCCCGGCTCCCGGGCAGACTCGAGTAGTCGAGCAAAATTACTGCAACGGAGAAATGCGCACCTCGCGTCCGTTGGCTATGTTGCATAGGATTGCTACCTGAAGCCTGTAGTGTGGGTGTACGCTACTAGCAATTAAACATGATGGAAATCAGCTGATCAGTGATAGTCATATGTCGGACTCTCATCCGGACCATCCAGATTCTCCATGGGCTACCAGTCGCGCTCCGCAGGCCTCATCTTCCTTGATATCTTCATCGTTCTTGTTGTGAATAGGTGCAAGGGCGGGGAAGAGGCAGGCGCTAGAATTAGCGCCCAGACGCCGCTGTCGCCCATGTCGAGCGTGTTGTCTGTGATGCCCTCTTCGTCGTCGCGCACACCATGGGAATGGGACTATCCACATAGCGATCCCGCAGTGCGAGGGGCATGATTTACTGCTTCTTATTTTGAGGGACACAGATGGGATGGTTGCGTGCGATGTCGCCACCGTGACCACTCCATGGGTGCCTTTAGTCACGCGGTCAGTTCGCTGCATAGCCGTTGATACGTCGGAGCACTGTTTAGAACCCGCGCCCACACCGCGAAGCTTAAAAAACGGGTGAGGATCGTGTGTGCGCATGTTGGGGCTCGATAATCGGGAAAGCATGACATGTAAGACGTGTCAGCTTGTTATCTTGCAGAAGCTCAAAGAAAGCTAATTAAAACAGCGGGGCAGTAAGCTAGCTTAAGGCAGCCCTGTGTTGTCGATAGTTTCCTTCTCCGCATGATAGAAGCGATCGGTGGCGTCACCCTTCGGGAAAAGAGTGAATCGGATCGAGATCAATGATTATTACGCCGAGGAGCTCGTAGCTAAGTTAGGCACATGAGGCAGCACGCGCGTCAATAACAAGAAGTACATACTGTACCCAGTTTCTCGTCGTAATCTTCTCACCGAGCTTCTTCAACCCACGCCCTCGAGCTGTTGGCATGTCCATGCCACCATATCCACGTGCCAATATTTGCCGTTCGTGGCCAGGGTGCCAAACCCAGCGCACGAGGTGTGGTGGCCACATACGCTTGCCGAGCTGGAAGCATGGCAGGTCCAAGTGTCACTCAGGCCCAAGCAGTCTCCCTTTGCGGGATCTAAGGCCCGAGTGCAATATATCAACACCTTTCGTGGATGTACTGTGGTAATGCCATTAAGTGAAATGGGTTTCCTAATAGATTTCACTCAGCGTCAGCGACTTCCAAGTAGGACCAGCCGATTGCATAGTCGTATAGCTCAATAGAGGGATATCTTATTGCGGGAGGGGGTATTCTGGGAATGGGTAAGTTAAGGTATTTGACGATAGCCTGAAGATGGAGATCATAGATCATGATGGGCCATCTTGACCACGGAGGAAACCGGTATCATGATTTCCAGCCCGACAGAGGGATCACTGGTGATGAAGATGCGGTGCGGCCAAGTCGTGTATCACTTTTACCCACCGATCCTCGCGTCTAACCCTCCCGGCAACGCACCTTGCTAACAATGAGGATCACAGCCCCGGCGGCCTCGGAGCCGAAGGAGCTACCTGCAATGTCAATGATGACTTCGGAAGAACAGGAGCGGATTGTGCCCACAACGCGTGCGGACGTTCCAGTCCCCAGCCATCCGAAACTTCGGAGCGGCACCAAAATGACCGAGGCGAAGACCTAGCGAAGCCGCGACAACACCGGGGATGCGGACGGGGAGAAGCTCCTGCGGGACGTGCGGGACCGTGTCATGAAGACTCCGATCGCAGTGTCGCAATAAGGGTAGAGTGGCCTCCAAGCGAACGAGGTTGCGAGCGACAATGAATGGGAGCACGAAGTGCTGCGACACCCCGGAGCGTATAAAACTCGGACCTGTTGCGTCCGAAGAGATAATACCAGGTGATGTATTATATTACATCACAGAATGATTGTCTTCTATGAGGCAGCAGCGGGTACTCATCGTCCGAAATCGGTCGGGTCGGGATCTTGGCTGAGGATGGCTTGGAAGTCTGTGGGGTAAAGTTACGACACATGTCGACACATCAGTCTCCCGGCTCCGCACGATTCTTACGGCAGGCCACGAGCCATGACCCACGGGGGTTTACGAACCGACAGCAGCATGTGCGAGCTCGAGATTTCCCTTGCGCGCGAGACCACGACGGTAACGCGTTTTCATGAAGAGAGGGTCGAGGACAAGGGCATGGTGGGTGCAGTGCTCTGCAGCGTCATATCTACAGTCGTCATTCATTATATGCCACACTTGTGCTCGATCGTACCCAGGGAAAAACTCACGCTGCTAGCTTCAGCCACACCGCGGCCACGTTTGAGAGGTATGTAGCACTGGGGCCGTGGATTTTGATGGCGGCATCGTACGCCTCGATAGCTTTGAGGTATGCGCCCATGCGCCCGTACGGAAGTGGGCGTTTCCCTAAAGATTCGTGAGTTTAGACCCCCTTTCACGCGACGCCCCGGGGCCACGAATATCGCGTAGAAACATACGGTTTCCTTGAGTTTCTCGACGCGCCTCGCCTCTTCACGTTGTTCGCGTTTGAGGGTCCGCGATTCGAGGGCTTCGTCTTTTTCGGCTGTTTTTTTTATAGAGCCTGTGCCACTCGGTTTGGCTTTCTGATGACGGTCGGGAGTCACTGGCACGGCTAATATTGGGACGCGTCCGACGCAATTGAGATTGAAGTTGCCGCTGGCTGGAGGCTGGAGGCGTGCAGTTCGGTTAATCGATGTCTAGTGGGTTTCAGTTGTAGTCCACTGGTCCTGTTCTTTTGACGTAACGATTTCATTAGTCTCATCCCTCGACGCAGTTGTCGCTGCCACCCTGAGTAAGAGACAGATTATCAGGACCAGGTGCACAGACACGCCATTGTATTATTACATAATAACGACAGCGTATTTGTGAGTTTTGGTCCCGCGCCTTAGAGGGAACAGAAGTTAACGGTAACTATAATGATTGATATCACACACTGCCGCCCCAACCAACGACGGTAAATCCAGGAAAAGGACTAATTTTAGCACGCGCACGTATGCCTATTGTTCTACTAGTATATCCCAACAAGATCTGGGCCCTGGGTTGTACCAGTGAGCCATCAATAAAATTTTAAAAAAGTCAGCCACGTCTTCAATTTCCAGAGTACAGCAACTGACAGCTCCAAGTTGGAAAGCAAACCCCTCTAGCAGCACGCGTCCTAAACAAGTCCCAGTCCGGTTTTGTAGATGCAGCCACATGTAAACCACGTAGGGGAAAGGGGCTCGGGTTACAGTGGGTGAGGAAGAGTGAATGCATGAGTTTGGGAGTTGGTCGGGTTATATGAGATTCTCGGTTGGTATCAGTCCCTTTCACCTGGCACCAAAGCCCGCAGTGGGGGATCAGAAACGCACCAAGTAGTCTGCTAGGAATGATGATGGGATGACCCTGTCCTGTTCCGAAACGAAACGAGGGCGATGAACCTGGTGCCTGGTTTTGGTGGAGGTGTATCAGGTTCACACGTAGGGCTCCTTAACGGTGCATAAATTACGGATATTTGGGCGTGCGTATATGGGAACGGCTCACTGGCAGTGCGTAGTGTCGGAGATCTCGGCTACGGTACTGTTACAGTTACGGGTTTCTCCGAATTTACGGGTTATACGGCGTTCTCGGGCTCACACACTGGCAGTAATGTTGCGCTTATGGGTGTTGTGCTATGGGTTGTTCCCTCAATGCGCTGTCGCACCCGCCATGCATTTTCCTTTGCCACCTATTGGCCTCAAATACTCGTCCTGTTTGAATGCAAGGTCCCACACTACTTTCAGTTTGAAACTGCCGCATGGCAACCTTGGAGCAGTCTCCAATAATGAATTGCCTGAAGTCATAGAATACCGTCGGACTCTGCTGCTCTTTAAGTTTGTCTTGGTTGTCCTTACTATGGCCTGCTATTGCGGTAAGTCCTCATGTAGAATCGTGGTAAGCATCACAGCATTTGCATCCCCTTCGCCTTTACTTTTGTATCACTCTCCATGGCCTGGACAACTCGGATTGTTTAGCCCAGTGAGTCCATATGGCCCCAGCTCCGGTTACACTTATTTCGCATTGAAACCGTACCCTGTGCCTGCGTTCACCAGGACGCTGCAGCCCACATTTGCCAGCCTGCCTCTACCCTCATTCGCCAGCCCGCCACCACCCGCGTTCGCCAGCCTGCCACCACCCATCTTTGCCGGCCCACCACCTCCCACGTACCCTGTCACCCAGTAACCCTGTAATGGGTACCTTGCCACTGCGCTCGGAACGAGATGCTTTGGAGTGTCCATAACACAGATCTGAGTTGTCCTATCGTTCCGTCACGGTGGCCTGTCCCTTCAACACAATCAAGGCGTCCTGAAATCCCCCTCGTCTAGGAGCTGCGTGATGGGTCTCAACAAGGACCAGTACTACAGTACACCC
The DNA here is from genome assembly GCA_003313725.1 of Russula sp. MG48. Lineage (NCBI taxonomy): Eukaryota > Fungi > Basidiomycota > Agaricomycetes > Russulales > Russulaceae > Russula > Russula sp. MG48. Next base: position 7,507 of record QLOS01001957.1, on the reverse strand, counting down.
CCATTGATACAATTTCCCTTCCTTCCTAGTCAATATGACACAGATCCCGCATAGCTGACTTGGCCGACATCGCCACGGAAGCTTTCGGACAACCTCTCTTTCATTCATAACGGTGCGCCCGACATCTCTATGCTCTTTTACATCGCCGTCTCATTGACAGTCCGTCTCGCCCTTAGATCCTAGACCTTACTCCCCCTCCTTGTATATTCGTCAACTGTAGCATTGGCCGAATTTCGGCCAGGTAATAACACGCTCACATGTATATAAGCCACAGTAAAAGCCCTGCTGTAAAATAAGTTTTATTGAACTTCTCTCATGTCCTCGAAAGTCTCAGCATGGTTTCCCCTTCTCCTTGGCTTTCTCTCCTCGAAACTCGTTGCACTAAAACCGGGCTACCCTGCCGTCATACGCTCGCGGTCGAACGACAGGACTCTATCCCTATCCTTGTCTCTATCTCTGCCTAGCCTCGCCTGCTCCTCCTGCCTTGGTTTGATTTGAGATGTCCCCCTTCATCTTTGAACTCGTGCATGTGCTCCTTTGAGCTCGCTTCAAATCCTGCAACAATCCAGTGCTGGCAGCAACCCGGCAACAGTGCCTGCTCATATATGAAGTTGCGGCTGCTTGGGTTTGGCAAGCATGCCCACTCCCCCTGCGCTGCAAGGATCATAGAGACACATACCCAAACCTCTCACCTTGCTCGCGATATATTAGCCATACCTGGTGAGTATATGTAATTTTGACTGCTGAATAGCACCCTCACAAGTGTTACTTCGGGATCTTCGATTACGGTTGTGTGGATTTTTTTTCAAGCGGCAGAAACACCGTGCGTCACTAAAATCAGAAACCATCCGCTGGCTTGTGCTTCTCAAACACTGTCTATTATTGGCATGGAGGGTTTGCCAGCGGGAGATGCACTATAACATCTCCCTTGCTTTCCTAGATGTTATCACACTTATTACCTGTATGTACTTGTAAAATACGCCAAATGGCTGTACATGTCCCATAGCATATACAGGTCTAATCCATAACACTGTACCCCGTAATGAGGACACCCCGTATGCGTAAATTAGACATAAGGATATGGGCATTGCCGTATACTTTCAGCGATGCAGAGGGAGAAACCCTACGTTTATCCATATTTATATGGCCCATATACAGGGGAACGGGTCGTGTAACTAGGATCTACTAACCAAGTGCATCACTCCGTGAGCGCTCGAAACAAACAACATGCATGTGCCTCGTAATCCAAGTAAAGAACTCTATAACTGACCGATCGTGCCTTTTCCTAGATGTAGATCATGTGGTGATTGGTGACTCCTCCTTGTCCCTTTTGATTATTTTTACACCCTACTCGATACAGCGTCAAACCCGAGGAATCATTGTTCGCAACATCTATCAGGCCACATTCGAGTCGCTTAATGGACGGTTATGCACAGTTAGGTAAAGGAGCTACTCATGCATTTCAACCATGCCGCTCGTCGCAGCGACACCAACCTATCTTCGCTTGGCGCCCACAGAGGTCCGCCCATTCCTCCACCTTCCCCAGCTCCAGCGCCCTCTCTGCGACGAAATCTAGTGCGTATTTCTCCGCCCTCCGGACGAGGGTGCCGTCTTTGATGTAACCTACGACCAGCTTTAGGTCGTAGATCAAGCCCGGCTCGCGCTCATCTCCTGGGTGGCACCTCTTCAAGTGCATGCTGAACTCGTCTTTCCTTCCCCCCCTCCAGTGGCAAGATGGTGTAGGACAAAAGAACTGATATGGGAGATGCTGCGATCCGATATGCCGCTCGCGGTCTTGCGCGCGCCCGAGGTTGAACGTCGTGCCACAGTCTGGCCATGGACAACGAAGTCGCTCGTCCTTGGAGACGGAGATGGGAAGACGCATCAGACGACAGATGTAGGCGGATAGCAATCTCGTACCGACGGGCCTGCATTGGCGGATCCGGAAGTCATGTGAGGAAAAGTATGGTAGCACTGGAAAATTGAACAGACGAGTTCGGGGCTTAGGGGTTTTTATGGGGTTGTCGGTCGAGGCAAGTGCCTTTCTTTTTGGTCTCTTACCCAAGACATCTTTGCGGGTGTCCGGAACGGTATATGTCCTCTGAAACGGTGCCGCGGAGACCACCAGGCTGCGGAGGTGAAAGCGCCAGATCGCCGCTAAGAGATCTAAGTTGTTTGTTATCTAGATGCCCCTCAAACGTTGCACACAAACAAGGTCTGATGCTAGCTGTATCGGGAGCGGGTTACGTTACTCATAGTAGGGTCGTGTTTGCGTGCGAACGCGCTCGCAGAAGGGTAGCATATGACATAAGACACAAGCTTTGACACTGGCAAGGGCGGTGAGGGATTGAATAGAAGGGTTAGACATAAGAGTAACTCACCTCTCACAGCATGCATATACACACCGGAAGCCTCCAGGGCTGTGAATTGGTGTATCTGTAGAGTACCTGGCGGGGCTGTAACAGGGTCTACGGGTGACTCGGTGACCCATTGACATGGACGCTCCCCGCTGTGCGCACAGTGAATGCCTGATTTGTGCGGCTGTTGCCTGCAGGGGTCAAAATTATCCCGCAAAGGGTGATATTGAATTGCATCCGCGCCCGCACGCAAGTACAGCTAGAAAGCGTCAGCTATTTGCATGTGCTTGTCACCAGGCGCTTGACTTCATTTGTCTAAACCCCTGGGATGTAAATGATGCGGCATTGATGCCTGCTTACTTTGTCTGAGTGTACGGGATGGTAGAATAGTGACGATCCAATGAAGCGTGCATTACAGCACTTGCCAGTGCAGCGTGTGGGCACGAGAAGTAGGCCGGCAGACGTGTCCAGGAAGATTGCTCATCGGAGCGAGTCTCCGAACCCACATGTCATGGCAAACTTAATAACATGAGATTCAAGCGATGACGGCTACTATCAACGGTTAGAATTCACCACCGGTTCGTATTCTTGAGATATCTCAGCACCCGCTACACAGATCGACCTCGGTCTTGAATATAAACATATTCAGATGCACTTCAACCAATCCCGGGTGTAAAATGTAAAATATGCGGTATTTCAAGTACTGTAGCAATGTCACGCCGGCCGTCTTCCTGGCGTCGGACTTCTAACGTTTGATAGGCACAAGTGGCGTTGCATCCTCCAGCTGTGTGGCTCTCCTCACATCCCCCGACATGCCTCACGAATCACGATATCCATAACGTGCTTATCAAGGTCCTGAATATGAGAACAGAATTCAAGCCGCCATTCTGGGGGATCAGGAAGGGAAGCAAATTTAAAGGAGGCGGCATACAAGGAGAATGTGAGTTTCGTTAAAATTTCCTTTCTATCTGAATCTGATGCAACTTTGCCAACCTATTCTAGGTTAGCTATATCACTCTATATGGCCATGCAAAGGGGAAGAACAAGGCGCCACGTGAGGTTGTGGCCAACCTCTGGTTTTGATGAGTGCCGTGTTTTGTGGATGAGCGTCCCACCGTGCTTATGCTCTGATCCACATGGCCCTAGCAGCTGTACCTGTGCATGATCTCAGAGACTGGTTAGGCCACCCTCATCCAGGTCCGTCAGCTCGTCTTGCAAACTCTTCACCTAGCAGCTCGACCTTGAGACCCTCACCAATTCCATTTCCGTTGACAACATTCCTTTGCGCTCCTCATGATTCTGGAGTGGAAAAAGACTGGGGATGTTGTGAATGGGATCGTGCTAAAGAAAGAAACGTTCGGGTCGCGAGGGTCATCGGAGCCCTCAACTAATAAGTATCATTCGGGAAAAAAAGGGGGATAGCCCTTATCTGACAACATAAAAAATTATTGTCTGCCGTATTTTTCCTAATATAGGAATGTTACATGTCCAATCAGTCACCGTGAGAAGGCTGTAAAGTAGATTGCAAGTTGACAATTTGGACAGGCTTGCATCATTGGATCGCGACAACACTACATTGCATGCCACATGAATTGCCCACCGGCTACTGTAAAAGGCGACCCTAACATGAGGCTGCCAAACAAGAGTAAATGGATACCACACCCTGGATGCTTCCTCACCCACCATTGGTCGTCATTGCCCCTTTCACTCCGGGAGTACAATTACACTGACGTGATAAATCAACTGAATTCTGCCGAATTCTAGTGCAGATCAGATGATGTACTATACAATGACAGTGTTTTCAAACGTATGGGTACTATACAGTAACGACGCGTGCTTCCCACCCAAAGTTCTAGTTGAGATCAACGCGTTTTGCGTTTTGTAATCGAATCATGAAGAGCACGGGCTGCCCAACCACAGGTCACATGCACGGCAATTTCGACTCACTGTAGTTTCACCTCCCTTCGACGTCATTTCAAAGTGAAATTCGTCGTTTCGAAGTGAAGTCTGACCGCTCACGGAGTCGAAGTAGTGCATCCATGAATGCCTTATCCATGCGGCCAGCTTGCTGCGGCGTAGCCGTTGATCCGTCGGAGCACTATTTAGAACCCGCGCCCACACCGCAAAGCCTACGAAATGGGTGAAGACCGTGTGTGCGCGTGTGGGGGCACGATAATCGGGAATGCATGACATGTAAGTCACGTTAGCTTGTCATCCTCCAGAAACTCAGGTTAAGACAGCGGGGCAGTAAGCTAGCTTAGGGCAGCCCTGTGTTGTCGATGGTTTCCTTCTCCGCAGGATAGAAACGATCGGTGGCGTCACCCTTCGGGAAAGAGTGAATCGTATCAAGATCAAGAATTGTTACGCCGAGGAATTTGTAGCTAGGTGCATGAGACGGCACACGCACTAATAGCAGGAAGTACATTCTCCATTGCTCGTCGTAACCTTCTCTCTGAGCCTCCCTCGAGCTGTTGGCATGTCCATGCCACCGTTTTCTATGTCCCAATAGTTGCCATTCGTGGCCAGGGTGCCAAACCCAGCGCGCGAGGTGTGGTGGCCACACACGGTGCTACTTGCCAAACTGGGAAGCAAGTGTCACTCAGGCGCAAGCAGTCTCCCTTTGCGGGACCTAAGGCTCGAGGGCGAGATACCAACACCTTTTGTGGATGCACTGTAGTGATGCCATTAAGTGAAATGGGTTTCCTAATGGACTTCACTCAGCTTCAGCGACTTCCAAGTTAGACTATCCGATTAAATAGTCGTATAGCTCAATAGAGAGATACCTTATTGCGGGAGGGGGTATTAGTCAGTAGTATCGAAATGGGGTAAGTTAAGGTATTTGACGACTGACGATAGCCTGAGACTCGGATGGAGATCATAGGTCACGATGGTCTCGTGATGATCGCCTGGACAATACCGTGAGACGAAGCCGGTATTTTCCGCGCAATATGTAGCAAGAAGTGATGATCACTGGCATGAAACGTCGCGTATGGTATCACGCTTACCCACATTGCTAACAACGACGATCACAGCCCCGGCGGCTTCGGAGCCGAGGGTGCGACCTGCAATTTCAATGACAACTTCGGAAGAGGAGGGGTTTGTGCAGTCAACTTCCGAGTCCAGTCCCCAGCCATGCGAAACCTCGGAGCGGCACCAAAATGACCGAGGGGATAGACCTCGGAGCTGTAACAACACTGAGGATGGGGACGTTGTGCGGGACATGTGGGACCGTGTCATGAAGCCTCCGATCGCAGTGTCGCAATAAGGGTAGAGCGGCCTCCAAGCGAACGAGGTTGCGAGCGACAATGAATGGGAGCGCGAAGTGCTGCGACACCCCGGAGCGTATAAAACTCGGACCTGTTGCGTCGGAAGAGAGAGTACCAGGTGATGTATTGTGTTACATCACAGAGTGATTGTCTTCTATGAGGCAGCAGGCTAGCAGCGGGTACCCATCGCCCGAAACGGCAAAGTCGTCCTCCTCGTCGCGCTGACGCATGAGGGCAAGCGTCTCGCCGAGCGCGTTTTCGCCTCGGTCGAGTCGGGATCTTGGCTGAGAATGGCTCGGAAGTCTGTGAGACTGTGAGTTACTATCACGTGTGGCGGGTTGCAAACTGGGGGGGAGTTGCAAAATATGGTTTTTTAAGCAATCGGAAAGTCTTCTGAGCTGATCTTTCTTTTCTGCAATATACTAGATAGTAATATCTGAAGGATCTCACAAGAAAATGGGAGGATGGAATGTTTTTGCCTTGCGATTTCGTGATCATTGTGCAAATTCAGAGGAAAGTGGTCTCGGCTGAACCTGGTATTGCACCCCACGGTGCAGGGTCTTCAGTACACAATTTAGATATTCCACTCAACCATCCTTTGAAATCTCAGGTCACCCAGTATACTTGCAACGAAGATACGAAGAAATCAGTGGATTTGCGTGGCATTCTTCTCGAAGGTCCGCTCTCTGCTTCTCCGCTTGCTTACGAGTTGCAACTGTGTGATGTTGCGTGACAAAAGTTTTGCAATTCCCCAAATTTGGAGTGGGCTTTCCGGCTTTCCTCCGAGACGTTTACTTCACATTCTCTCTAAATCCTGGCATCATAGCCATCTAGTTTGGCGATTATAGCGTCTATCCCAAAAATCCGATTGAAAAAAGGTGCAGCCGATCGCTTCCTATTCACGATTTGCTGAAAATTTTGCAACTCCCCATTGATGATAGTACAACATGTGTCAACGCGTCAATCTCCCGGCTCCGCACGATTATTACGGCAGGCCGCGAGCCCCCGGCCACAGGGGTTACGTACCATACCGACAGCAGCACGTGCGAGCTTGAGATTTCCCTTGCGCGCGAGACCACGACGGTAACGAGCTTTCATGAAGAGAGGGTCGAGGACAAGGGCATGGTGGGCGCAGTGCTCTGCAGCGTCGTACCTAGTACCTACAGTTGTCATTTGTCGTATGCCACGCTCGTGCTCGATCGTATCCAGGGAAAAACTCACGCTTCGAGCTTCAGCCCTGCCGCGGCCATGTTTGGGAGGAATGCAGCACTGGGGCAGTGGATTTTGATGGCGGCATCGTACTCCTCGATAGCTTTGTGGCACTCAGCCGCATGGAAGTGGGCATTTAGAAATATATTCGTGAGTTACCCCCTTTCACGCGACGCCCCGGGGCCACGAATATTGCATAGAAACATGCCGTTTCCTTGAGTTTCTCCGCCTCAACGCGCCTCGCCTCCTCACGTTCTCCGTGTTCGAGGGTTCACACTTCGAGGACTTCGTCTTTTTCGGTTGTTTTTGCAGAGCCTGTCAAAACTTTTGTCAGGGGACTGTACTACGAGATTGGAGAGGCGGTGGAGGGCATGTGGAGAGGTATTCTTAAACAATGTTCTCGACGTGTCTTGGAAGTGGAAGTGGCGTTTTTTATACAGAAAAAAGAGGGCAGGTTTTAAAACCTAGCGCCTCGCGCGGGACTCGCCCACAGAAAGGGGAATAAGGAGTCCATCACGCTCTCAGGGTCTTCACTCTGGTTCCCACACCCGTCTCGGTCGCGCGCATGCCTGCGTCTCCTTAAGAAATTTGAGCATGGCAGCACCTCCTTGGAGGGTGCCCAGTAGCTTGGGGAGGGAGTAATCATGGTCGATGGGATAGAGGTGCTCCCGCCGG
>QLOS01001953.1:0-13931 GCA_003313725.1 Russula sp. MG48 | reverse complement strand
CATGGAGTCTATCTTCTCTCGCCCATCTCGTTATAACCTGGAGCCTGACGACCAGCTAATGATCTTGGCAAAAGTAATAGAGCGAGTTGAATGTGCTCTATGATGCACTTGGCCATTGTTAGCCAGTCACTGGCATGCAACGGCATCGCGTTTCGTGACAATTGAGTGACAAATTGCAATTGCAGTAGAAACTAGAAACACCAACTTCGTTGGCGGAGACCTTGCTGCAAGCAGCAAGGTAATTTAGTCGAATCAGTTATAGAAAGTGTAAGGGCAATCAGGTGGTAGACGTGTAAAATTTGAATTCACAGAAGAATTCCCTGCCTCATCGGATCATCCTGGCCCCCTTGTCCTGCGTCTAACATCTGCCTGTGCTCATCTCACGTTGGCAGGTTTGGTTCGCCACCAGGACATTCCATCCGAACGTCTGTAGCACAGGAGGGATCTGCGTCAATACCCTCCAATAAGACTGGAAGCCATCATATGGCATCAGGCACACCCTCGTCACTATCAAGTGCCTGCTTATTTATCCAAATCGGATTTTGGCACTCAGGGAGGGGGCAGGCAAGCTGTTGAAAACTACGAGAGCTACTGTGAGCGCGCGAAGCTCATCATGAGCATACACGCGACACCTAAGGTGCGTTCTGTGGAGCAATCTTTGTTTAACCAGCTGATCTAAACACTTTCCTTGTTGTATTCAGGTCTACCAGAGTTCGCAACACTGCAACAGTCTGCTCCGGCTGACGCACCTGATGCGTCTGTTCCCATCTCCACCTCCGCTGTTCTCACGGCAGAAGGGCACCATCACAGCAGCAACCATGACAATTCCGTTACAGCATTCCGCATCGAACACACTCTTGGTATCGTCTTCGCTCTCATCGCTTTCAAAAATGGCCGACGGGAATGAGAAAGATGGTCATGAATCACCTGCATCCCTAGGAACAGCAGACTTGAACGTCCCACCTGTGATTAATGCGAGTGCTACTATGAGCTCAGTAAAGGCGGCCAAGCGCAGAGTGGCGGCAAGCAGACACTGACTTGGGTATGTTTTTTGGTAAGAAAGCAAAGACCACATATTATGATGCTATGTAACCTACCACATTGCTATAGTACAGTTATTTTTTTGTGCGATTGAGTGTCACACTTTTGCCATTCAAGACCATCTTCAGAAGGTCCTCTTCATCGATATCACTGGCAGCGGCGCGCTCTGTGCATGCACTTCAGGACACGCTCTCGACGTTGAAAGTGAGGTATCTTCCCCCTTCCCCAAGCAAGTCGCAAAAACTTACCCGTACTCTCGCAGATGGACAACTTGTCCTCTGGCACTGGTGCCCACTGATGCAACCCTACCCAAACGCCTACTTGCACACACTTCCCCAATTCCGCTACAACGGTGGCACGGGCCTTCTAACAGTCGAATTAATGGCGACCCCAAGTTTGCCGGTAGCACTGCCTGGTGCGCCTAACCCTTCTACCTAACCGTGCTTCTGCGTCGGCGCATCAGACGTGCTTGCCTCTGCATTCCATGCTCCACTGTCCCTGCTTGGTGGTGTGCGCAGTGTCTCGGCGCATGACCCCACCACCACCGGCATCGACGATACCTTCAATTTTCACGAGGACGAGGTCGAAGAACAGGAGTGCGGCGAGGACGCAGGGTCATCATTGTATTTTCATTGGGTTGTTCATCTCCAACTCCAAGCGATTGGCGTTTTAACGGGCATTCGTAATAACGCACCCTGATCAAGCCCGGACTCTCCTTGTGGCACGTTCCCACCTTGCATATGCTCTCTTTCAAGCTCTGCTCCCTTGCATCTAGCGCAGCAACGAATTCTAGTAACCCTGCTTCCACCCCAGCACCAGCACCTCCCACCAACATCTGACCCCACCTCTCCCCTTATAATAATTTCATCAGCAGCAGTATATAGAGACATTCACCACAGGCCGACATTGAGACTCCGGTGATGATGACAACGAGTCATCATTGACCTCAACCGCAACCTCCCACTCATCACCGCACGGCGCCGCATCAATCCTATCGCAGCCCAGAGCTTGATCGTTGTGAGCTTTATCTGGAGTATCCTCCACACCCACAGGTGCAGCAGCGTTCTCCGCTCGGCCCGGGTCCTGCACCTATGTTTCTGCCACCGCGCGGTGGCCACGGGCCTTCTTCAATGTATCTCCCTGCTCCACCTCAACCTCAACCTGTTCCACACCCCCATTCTCACCCTCATCGATACGAGCACACACTGCCTACCTCCGCATACCAAGCCTCCACATGCGCAGCACGTGCTGTCTGCCCATCATCCTCTCTTTTCGGGTTCTCTACCGCCATTTGTGCTGCATGAGCCCTTCCCAATGTACACGGGCTTACCAACTCAGCATTACTCACCATACCGGCCACCACCGGCACCGCCCTTGCCCCCCTCTACTGTTACAGCTCGGCCTCCCTTTCCAGGTCCCACGCCTGTTCAGGGACCACCTGCCCCCCAATGGTGGATGTCGCTGACAACATTGTTGAACAACTGCTCATTTGCACAGCAGACACGATCTCTTACTTAGCAGGATAAATATCTTGGCGCGTCGAAGGGGTCGTGGTGAGCTCATCAGGCGAGGCGTGCAGGAACCGAAAAATAAACATCAAACATTCCTATAAGCTGAGGAGCGGCTTGGGAGGCCGGCGTTCGCCGTTGTTATTACCCCTGTTGCCTCGTCGCTACGCGTGTCGATGTTGAGCCCAAGCCGCAACTCAGAACTACATGATGATCTATGATCTATCTGAGGCCAAAGCGGTTCTTTCCGTGTCACAGTCACGCTGACGGCGAGCGTGATGGCTCATTGTGTGCGCCAGATGCTATGGGCCAATTGATCATTCGCAGGGGATAATTGTCCCATCTAGTTGTTGTGTTCACGTATTCGTGCTCATGCTGCCAGGCTGCAGAGTTGGTTGTTGGCCTTGGTGCTCAAATTCACAATCATGACGCGACACCGCTCCGAGTTGGTGAACTTGAGCTTTGCCTCTCACAGATCTCCAGCGTACCAGCTGAGAGCCACATCGGCCTTGTACCAGAAGGCATCTACCTTTGCGCTGTCATCAAGCCTCATGACTGCTTCATTCGTGATCAGGGCCATGATGCCGTAGATGGGAAGTTTGTGCGGTTGAGAACGTGATCATCATCAGTTGTTTCGGCATCCAGAGGGCATCGCCTGCATCGTGCCCATGGACAAGGTATTTTTATCGCCTGAAACAATTTGTATTGATGTTCTCTTCGGCAGACTCGTCTCGTAGACATTCCGCTGGCCCAACGTTTCATACCTTTTGATCACATCGACTGGAACTGTGCCCCTTTCAAGGCGTATTACAAGGAGCGCTCCTTCAGACATCTACTCGTGGACTTTAACCACGTCTCAGTCGTCCATATCTCATTATTTTGGCTCTATACCACGTATCGCGCTCTGACCATTTATCAGCCGGACCGAGGCCACCCGGTTAGTTTGACATGGTCTGCAATGGCCCTTGGGGGTTCCATCGTGACTGATCATGATTCTCGGAACACTTGCAGAATTTTCATACATCCCTACAACCTGGAACAACACATTGTACCTCGCTCGCTGGTCCCTATACCTCGTCACACTCGCCCTATTGGCTGGGCCTACCTTCTACATCATGGTGGAGAATTAGTCAGACGATGGTGGGTGCCTCGTTCTCATCTTTGGCATCACTGAATTCTTCATCTCCGCCGCCGCAACCCTGCTGTTCGGCACCACGCCCTTCAGGCGAGTGTTCGGCAATGAGCGTGAGACTTGATACCTGATCTCACCTCCATCTTCTCCATCTTCTCCGGCTACATCTGCGCCAGACCTTGCACGGCGTGGACAACCGCTCGATTTATCGTCTCCAACCTCCGACGGCAGTGACAAGCACCGCAACCACGCAAGCGCAAAAATTCGATGCGGACTCAGCAGACTGCTGCATTTGGCGATGGCTCACGGACGTGCTGGCGGTGCATTTTGAGTTTGAGGTCTGTAGCGCAGTTGTGGGTCCAGGGACCAGTGCCAGCACGCTGCCATGCGATGCGTGTGGGCAGTTGAACTGGGGTGAGGGATCAGAAGATGTGCTCCTAAGTCCAAAAACCTGGAATGAGCCATCAAGCAGCTCAGCTCAGCTCATGATCATGAGCGGTCTCTGAGCTGACCTGTGGCAACACAATAGTGCAAAGTCCCAAGAAAGTATTGTCGGTTTTGATGATGACCCCCGAAGGACCATATTTTACAAGGATTGCTTATAATAATTGACTTTAAAAGTCTAAATATAGTCATGGCTGTATCTATGAAGAAGCAGACAATGAAGCTGAGGTATCAATGAAGCTGAGAGCATCAAAGCAGATGTGGTCACTGGCAAAAGATTCTTCGAATTTGATATATGAGATAATGGGATTTAGTCATTGTCCTCTGTCCATCGTGCCTTGGCTTCGAGTTTTTGTTTTCCCAAATCTTGTATTCTGAGCTCTGGGCTGATGTCTGGTACAATCCCTATGGACACCTTCTCCCTTCTAGATGCAGAGCTTTCTGCACGTTCCACGTGGTTGCCCAACATCGACTCCTTAGACTTCGTCAATGACCCTGTCGACAGTGGTCCTTATCATTACCAGAATCAATATCCTAACCAAATCAGGCGTCCTAATGTTGGCACGTATGCATTAACGCTAGCACCCAAGAACCACGTTTATTTGGAGCATGAAACTCGCCTTTGTGACATCCTGGATACGCTTGAATCAATGGGAGCCACTGATGTGAAGGAGATCATGGAGGACCGCGTCCTACAAGAGTTGATCAGGATAAATCAATTAAAGGAGGTTGAATGGTCAGGTCAACGGAGTAAGCGGGGCATCAGGTGTCATGAGCAGCTGCGTGGGCGAGGGACAAAAAGTGGCAGGTTTCATTTTACGTCAGGAGCCTCATCTTCCGTTACAGGGTGCGTCGTGGGCACGCCACTTCCAGCCTGGAGTCCTGGACAGAACAGGCAGTGGCGTGATGCGACGTCACCCTGTGACTCACACTGGCACTCACCATACCCGGACTGCTCCTTGGGTACTGTATTTGATTACCGGGCTTGCACAGCCCTGACCCACTTCTCTGATCCTGCGCAGTACCGGTTACCCCCTTATGTATCTTATCTCCTTGCGTGTGTGACCCACTTTGCCTCCGTACCAGTATATATAGGATAAGGAACTGGGGACTTACTCCTCAGTTTCGAGCTTGGTTTTCACCCAATTCACTGTACTCATACGCCTTGAGACTTATCTTGCTGATAAGTCTCAATATATCTTGTTTGTCTTTGCGCTCTCATCTGAGTCCAATCTAAGACACTCAAAGCTCGAGTCCGGTTGTACTTGTGTTCTTCAAGACTGCGATCTTATCTTCTTCAAGATCGATCTCTCTTACTTCAAGATCGTGTCCCTTATCACCCTGATCCTCGTCTATCTCGCGATAGTGTGGATCATCTGTTATCTTATCGCACTTAGAACCTTGGGACACTACCAAGGCTAAGTCGAGTGAGACATAGATACTAGAAGCCTCACCTAGGCCCGCAGGCCCCAGTGAGCCTTAACATCAGGGGTGCTATAGTCAATGCGGGTATGCCTATTCTCTTGCTTGGTTGCCGTGACTGACAATGCTCCAGAGAACTACTTTGTCACGAGACACCCCAAGAATCCAACACTTCTTGCCATCTATTTAACAATTTTGGTCATGTATGTTCTATATCGCCTTCCCCATCGCGGCGCAGCTGTCCTACTTGCCAGCATGAGGAGCATTTTGAACAGCGAAGTATCTCTTCGTTCCTTGGCAAGCGAAGTCCCAATGGACCCGAGAAAGCTTGTGATATTGTATGACCTCGATCCTGTCACCTGCAGCTACGTTTGCTGCCCTTCATGCTACTTCCTCTATGAATATTCCCTCGCTAAGGCAAAAAAGAGGAAAGCACCTGTTTCCTTCGATGAGCGTCGCCACTCCATAGAGAAGGCCAAGAACAATATGTCAGAAGATGCCCAGCTCATTGTCTCCATGCCAACTCACTGTACACACCGTCGGGTTCACATGGCCCCCATCTGTGGCGAGCCCTTATTCGATACTGTTATTGTCAATGGCAAGGTGTATGCTGTTCCTCTGTACAAGTATGAGGCGCAAGATATGAAGCAGTGGGTTGGGCAACTGCTCTCCAGGCCCACCATCAAAGAATACGTGTTCAATGCCTTTTGGAGACCCCGGAAAGAATATATGGAGGACATGTGGGATGCTGGGCACCTGTGCAAGATTCTCCTAAAGAAAGGCGAACAATTTCTCCCAGGGCCAATAGATGAGACACGCCTAGCGTTTTCATTCTCAATGGATAGCTTTAACCCATTTCACATGAAAGAAGCTAAACGAACTGTCTCATCAACTGCTATTTGGCTGATCTTGCTCAATCTTCCCCCCCACCTGCGGTACCGTCCTGAAAATATGTTCCTCGCAGGTATAATTCCTGGACCGAGGAAACCCTCACTTTCTGACATCAACCATAGCCTTAAACTCCTTGTTGACGTCTTACTGGAGTTCTTTGACCCTGGTGTCCTCTATTCTCGAACGGCGAGACATAAACAAGGTTGCCGAGTTCGGGCAGTACTTGTTCCTGTTGTCTCGGATATGCTAGCAGCGTGGCAGGCTGGTGGGTTTGCAAGCCCAACGGCAACTTACTTCTGCACGTGCTGCAACCTGAAGGTGCAAGATATTGAAAACCTAGACAGACACACTTGGCCACAACGAGACGTTGTTGAACATATCAAGGTCGCGAAGAAATGGTGCGACTCGGAAACTCTTGCTGAGCAAGAAACTCTTTTCAGAAATTGTGGCATTAGGTGGTCCCCACTTCTTGATCTGCCCTATTGGAACCCCATTCGTTTTACGGCCATTGAACCTATGCATGTTTTTGATGCTGGGCTTTTCCAGAGTCACTGTCGACAGGTTTGGGGCATTGACACATCCGCTCTGGGCGGTGATGGGACAGCATCTTTGACTGCTAAAGTGATTCCGAGACCCTCGAACTCCGAGTTGGAGAAGTGGTATGAAATCATACGTGCAGCTCAAAATCCAGAGCGTCTTCGGGAGCAGCTCAATGGGAGGGATTGCACACATGATACCCTCTGGCATATCTGCAATGACCACAACTTGCGTCGTGCAGGTACTAAGTGGCAATTAGCCGGGGCTATCGCTGAATGGGTATGTGTTTTTTGTGCCCATTAATGAACAAGATGAGGAACTAGTGTCGGACGTAGTGCCAGGTTATACCACTTGACATGATCAAGCTACCAACTGCTTGCTCCGCCGAGAAAACACATCCCACTGCTTCTACAGCTTTTTCTAAGAGTGATGTTGGATCTCGAAGCGTTCGTGAGGAAAGTATCGCTACTGATGACTCGGTATGTTGTCAAGATGATTGAATCATATGCGCGACCTGATCCTCTCCTAGGTCGCATCAGGTCACACTCTGACTGAAGACAGGGTTCCATTGGAGGATGAGCAGAAGGCTATAGACAAGTGCATCCAGCAACTTGTTAGTCGTGCTGCCCTGAATACTGTCTTGCGTGCCAAAAAAGCTGTGCTTCAATTCGTCTGTCGAGACTACTGCCAAATGTCCCATGAAGAGCTGAGTGGCCTTGGCAAAGAAGAATTGTATGCTGCAGCAGCTGCTTGGGTGTGTGTGTAATGCATTGCATTGAGCTGCTTGAACTCATTTCCAGTTAGGTAGAAGCAAATGACCTTCCTCAAGAGGATCCTGACCAGAAGCGAAAGACTTCCCCTAGCAATGGTGCGGTGCTTGGCAAGGACATTATGGAGGCTATTTGGGCAGACATGGCCCTCACTGAACTTCCATCTTGGGTTACAAAAGCCCCTCCAGATTGGGGCACTGCGACACAAGGCAAACTCAGCGTGAACAACTGGAGAGTTATCTGCGCAATCCACCTCCCTATCACTTTAATCAGACTCTGGGGAGGAGATGATGTGCCTGATGACCGGAAAGCCAAGTTAGAGAACTTCATGGATTTAGTACGCGCGGTTCAAATCGCAAACTTACGCACAATCTCTGGCAAAGAGATTGAGCTATATGAACACTACATCTTCCGCTACATGAGGACGTTCAAGTCATTATACAAGCTTGCGAAGGTGAAACCCATACATCACGCTGCCTTGCACTATGGCGATGTCCTCAGGGGGTTTGGGCCTGCCCACACACATGGCGCCGCATTCTATGAACGGTACATCCACTCTATGCAGAGCAAGAACCACAACATGAAGCTGGGTTTGTCGTTTGATTCAAGACCTAACCGTACCTCAGTACTTATTGCTATTTCCAACCAGGTGAACTCGAATCGACGTTCATGCATAGCTCCGTGAGGGAGGCAAATCTACAAGCACTACTCTCAGACAACACTGAGGTGCGCTCACATGTTGGTGACCTTGTGGAAGTATACAACACTATTCATGCCGAGGATGTCTGTGGGACGCACTTGGCCCATATGATTGATGCAGCGCATCTCACACAACAAACACCAGACTTTGCATACAATGGAAAACGTGTGCGTGAATCAAGTCTTCCCAATGCCATACTAGCGGTGTTCATACAGTTCTTAAATTGCAAGCATCGAGGACTCAGGGCCGTAGACGCCATGGAGGGTTCTTCCAGTGCTGCTGCATCATCAAAGGCTAAGTTCCTGGACAAGTTCTCCCTCCGGGGTGTTCAATATTCAACAGCAACCTGTCGAACGCATGATAGCCACGTCTTTTTCCAATCTCCCCAGACGTCGCCGCCGCAGGCCCGTCCAGAGCCCGGCCAGATCACGCATATCTTCCTTCATTCCCACGTTCCTGCTCCTCATTCTCCTGCTTCTTGGGGCCAACCCCACCACCTATCTGCTTACCTCTGCGTGCGACCCTACGCTACTCTTCAACCCAGCTTAGAGCTCGACAAAATCGACCAAATGTATAGACAATTTGGTTTCACTGGTGGCTTTTTGTGCAGGAAGGAATTTGCACCATCGGTCATTATCGAACCCTCAGGTATTATCTCTCACATTGCAGTGACACCTCTCCATATCAGCAGACATGAAGTGCTACATATTCTTCCCATGGACAGGGTACATTTCTCTCTGGATTGCTGAGGCAGAAGGACTGATGGCGAGAGGTTTTCAATCACTAGCTCATGCAGGCATCCTTCATGCAAACTGAAGATGTTGAAATAGATGACCCTACAGCCGAGTGAAGCTGCCATAAGGTGGGCGTCCATGCTGTACTCAGAACAAGAATGAACAAGCTTACAGTAAGGTGCATCAGAGCGCCCATGGATCATGCATATCCATGCAGCATTGCTGCCCATCTCCCCTCGGCTCCTTATTATTGTTCTGCCTGACGTGGCAATTGACTCAGGCTCCCATCCTATCCCCTTTATTGTTTTATTGTCTATACTGTATTCTATATACAACCTCGGATGGACTCTTAGCCACAAGTGCGGTAATCAATCAATTCCCCTGCATCGTCCTCGAAGGCTCGTGTGCACTTTCATTAGTAATGATAACTCCTACCTATCAGGTCTGTCCGTTGTTGCAGTCGAAATATCCGAAACTTCCAGGAAACAAGGACGAAACTGTATAGGGCACAGTCCCCGGCATCACTTGTTCGCAACAACCAACAACCTCTATCTTATTCATCTACTATTTGTGTCCTACGTCGTCCTTTGATGCAGGTTGGATTGCTAGATCTTGCCTGCATGCGGTTCATGTCACGGGTTTGGCAATGGTGCCTATCTCTACAACCATTAACTTAGTGTCTTAATAGTTTCTGACAATCTTCCGAGCGTTCTGAATTTACATGGCGTTTTTCCCTACCCGGCGTGGTACATTCAGTTCTGACGGTTAGCCATGCGTTCACGCGACTGGGACCCGTATGCTCCATGAAAATGGCCGCACTGATGTGAGGAGTGAACCAATTAAGATCTTGACCACATGTACTGCAATGGTATTAATGTATGTTGTGAATAATATGTACTAGTCCTGTACTGTAAGGATGGCAGGTTGGGCTCGGAGCGGCCAGTTGCCACCCAGCCAAACGCGTCCGAGTCGAGTGCCTGCGCACGGTCCAACAAGACACAGTTCTCCGCCGTCTTGACTCTCCTTATGCCTCTCAATGGTTCTGCATTCACACCTTTTAGGGGTCCTACTCCGTTATTTCTTTATCAAGAATATACTGTTTCCCAAACAGATTTTCGAACTGTCATTCTTCCCCCTCCCCACAGCATCTGCTGCATCCCCAGCATCCCCGACATCTCCATCACCCCCATCTCCTCCAGCTCCATTCCTCTCACATCTGGGGCTGTCAGCTAAAGTGCTTGAGAATCTCAAGATGTTTGTCTAGAATGGGCCGCGATCTTCTGGCGCATTCAAATGCAAAAAATAGCGAACAATGGCATCTTGTAGACGTTCACACAGGCCGACGCGTACAGGGCATCACGCCGAAGCCTTTTCAAGAGCACAACAGGCATTTCTGGTGCGTCCTTAACATTCAGCACTAGTACCAATACATCTAGGTGTTCAGCAGGCTGATTAGACGGCACCTTCGAGCCTTTTTTGGGAGCATAATGGGTAAGTTGCTTCCTCGACCGCGACCTCCTTTCTCTGTTGACAGGGACTACAGGTCCTTTTCTTTGATTTCCGAGCATCGGGAACCATGGATTTGTCTGAGCCATCTCTTCGTTGTTTGCAGATGCCCCACATTTAAGCGCCATGCGTGTAAGTTGTATTTCTGGGGTTCAAGAACATTTCCCGGCTCATTTCTCCCAGCCTATTGCTTCTCAGGACTCTCACCTTAGGCCAATATCGGTAATGGCTACACACTGCCGCACACTTCTTCATGTTCATGTGAGTGCTTGCACTTCTATGGTGCAAATAACTAAATCCCTAACTCCGGCGATCAGACCAAGCGGAACGGTCACCAATACGCTGTGGCAATGAGCTCCTCGGCGAAATGTCGTTTACACTCTTAACACAGATTTACCCATACAAGCACCATCCAACTGCCCTACGTCGATATGGAAGCGTTATTCGTCTTGCCAACTCAGCACCACCGGAGGTGTGCGATACACTTATCCAAGTCTTTGGCCACACGCTTTTGGTGTCGGGTCATTTTGACTTCTAGTTGTCTTGAGTGAAAGGAAGATCGGGGCCCACCTGAGTCTGGCATTCATGTCGCTATCACACAGTGAGCTTTATCTGATACTTGGAATATGGACTCATCTCGTCCTCTGTGCAGATATATGGGGCTATGTATAGCTCACGCAGAGCTTGGTGTGCCTTTTCCCACCCATATGAACTTGAAGGTGTTTTTGCACCTTTCATCTCGAGGCAACTAAGTCCTGGCATGCCAGTGACTGACCTGACCCATCTGGGGAATATGAAAGTGCTATTGAGGACTGAGGAGTGTTAAAGTTTTTTTTTTAGTATCAGGCTTGGACAAACGTTGTCATTCTCTTCAAATGCAGAAAATGGCGAACAATGAAATCTCGTAGACGTTCACACAGGCTGACTACAGGACATGACCCAAATCCTTTTTCGAGAGCACAATAGGTTCCTGGTGCGTCCTTGACAGACATCCAGCACTAGTACTAATACGCCTTAGGTGTTCACGCAGACTAATTAGGGAGCACCAGCACCCTCAAGCCCTTTCAAGAGTACAATGAGTGGGCGCTGCATCTTCGGTCTTATACCTAATTATCACATCCAGTTGTTTATGGCAGCAATCATAATTACATAGATATACATTAGCACACCTATCCACAATCTAGCCCCGACCTGTTCTATAAGTCTAGACCAACCTCATGATCCTGTCTGAGACGAAACGGGTCCCCCAAAAGGAGAAAATTGGTCGACAAAAAGAACCTTGCTGTTTGTGGGAAACTGAAATATCAAATGTGATGGTTATGTGGTTAGTCAAATCAATTTGTCAAGGTTCACGCGAAGTATGCAAAGGATGATACAGTACTGTCCTTGCCCCACACATCGACTGGACCTACCTTTCGACCACTTCAAATATCTTCACCAAAATGGGCTCAATTGAGCTCAAATTTTGTATATATGCTCTAGTTGACATCCTTATCATAATAGTGGTCTTTTTTCTGTATAAAGTTGCAAGGAAAATGAGATTGAAAAAAGGGCCTCTGTTATGCAGGCTGATGGATGTTGTTGGAGCTTTAACTGGCAAATGCGATCACACAACGGATCTGCATCGCGGAACATGCAGTGCTGAGTTTGAATTCAAGCCCTTTTTGGACTGTGACAGAGTGTGACTGGTTGAAAGGTGAGTACTGCATCAGCAAATCAGCAAAGTTCTGAGCCGGTCTGGCCTCGGTCTGGGCCTCGGTCTGGGGCACAGTCTGAGTGGTCTTACCTAATGTGTCTGCTTTTGTCTTCACGTTGTTGTCTTAGTCCGGTCTTAGTCTCACTTGCTGTAATGTACCAATTTGTCTTAACGTTCTGGGTGGTCTGGGTCAAGCACAAGTGCTTACAGTAATTTGAAACTCATACTCTCTAACTCGTATTTTCTCATATACTACTACTCGTACTGCACATGTCACCAAACCTTGACTCAGGGTCACCTCCACTGCGGTTGAATATTGCCCATCTTCGGTCTGTTCCACCAACACGTGGGAGGCATCTATGGACAATGCATAATCAGATACAAACCAGAAAGGACCTAACTGTGTGGATCCAAAAGCCAGGTTCGGAGGTGACCATCAGCACCCTCACATCTTCACTACCCAATTTAAGCACTACCATCAGTCCCATTTCAATGCCAACGGGCAGAAGAAAAAAACCACGTACGATTGTCCCCGGCAGTCTTGAAGATGCGCACGCCCTCTGCAACCACTGCACGGGCGAACCCCTCATAATCTCATCAAGGAAATCGCCCAGCGTCACGTGGACGCGCAGCATTGGCCAGCGGTACCTACTGAGCCAAAAAATGGCGATGAGGTCTACATCAGGCATGGCAATCACAGCTGATGGACGATGTATTGAAGCAGCGCCATGTCAGGATTTAATCTAAAGATGCATGATCAGTGAGAGGCAGAGGGCGAATCATTGTTCCCACCCAACTCGAGCAGGATTTTTCCAAACCTGGATTGAATGTTCCCACCGACGATTCCGAGTCTGCCTATGTTCTCGCTTCCAGTTGCCGGAGTTGTTGGTTTGAAAGTTCCATTGGCAATGAGCAGGAGAAGGAAGAGGGAACCACCAACATCCTTAGCACTAGTTACCTACCATCCCCATTGGCAGACAGAGAGGGTTTGAATCCAAAGTGCAGGTATCATAGTAGCATTGAGTTATCACAGTTACATGCAGTGAGTGGCCCAATATCACTCAAGCTGGCGGTGATACTACTGGCGCGAAAGTCAACAGCCATAGCACGCTTGGACAGGTCAGTTGCTCTTTTGGTCAGTTGGAAAGGCCTGGTGAAGATTTAGTCGCAAATGGAGCACGTCATCAGCAAATCATGATGTCTGAACACATCTGACTGCTGACATTGTTGGTCTTTGTTTATTTGGTGCCAAGCTGTTATGCTCTGGCTTCACTGTACACTCTATTTCTTTTCATTTTCACTGCCTACCGCTCTCTGCGCTTCGCCTATGGACTGCCGGGCCCCTACGGCCCATGACTCTGCTCGCACCTTCCTATCTCGCTCCATGTACTTACCACCCAGCCTGACGGGCCATTGAGACCGGCGTGCAGCCACTAGTGCTACATTTGCACGCCTCTGCGCATGCGCTGCCTTGGCACCTAGTGACTCATACAGTGCCTCAAAAAACTGTTCAAGTGTTTTGCAGTTTTCGATTGTTTTGGGTATATCTC
>QLOS01001951.1:0-20520 GCA_003313725.1 Russula sp. MG48 | reverse complement strand
CTGTGGAGCAGAGAATCACGCTTCTAACCCAATTGAGGAAGGAGGCGCAAGCACATGTGCTTAATGCACAAACCCTCATGGCACGAGTGCCACCAAAGTTCACACCTTATTGTCCAGGTGACCAAGTATGGCTTGAGGGTACGAACATCAGGACCACACACCCAACAGCCAAGCTAGCCCCTAAACGCCATGGACCCTTCACTATCACAGAGGCCTTATCCGATGTTACCTATCACCTCAGCCTCCCCTCCTCCTGGAGGATATGGAACGCATTCCATGTCTCCCTCCTTACCCCTTATAGAGAGACGGCCTCCCACGGCCCCAATTTCGAATGACCACCACCTGACTTGATCGAAGGAGAAGAGCAGTATGAGGTGGAACGTATCCTCAACTCAAAGAGATATGGAAGGGGGCGTGCCCTTCGATACCTGGTCAAATGGAAGGGATACCCTGATGCGGACAATCAGTGGGTCTCTAAACACGACTTGCACGCTCCTGACCTCATCTCCTCCTTTCACCAACAACACCCTGAAGCCCCAGCACCCTCTCGCGTATAAATAGACCCCTGCAAACCTCAGAAACAGTATGGCTAAGAACTGATCCCTCAAACACCCCTACTTCCCTATCCCTAACAGACTTCGTTGCAAAGCACTCCTCAGACCGACCTACATGACTTCCCAGAATGCACCAGTGATCCGTACCCCTACACCTGAACCCATCAATGAAATTCCCCACCTTTCTGCCCCCCCTCCTTCTCATCCCTTGACTCCTGCACCTTTTGCTACTGAAGACCGAGTACTATACGTCCCAAAGCACCCCTTTACTGTGATTACTGACATAGAATTCCCCCACATTGTCTCCACTTCCATTACTTGATACATGATTCGCCATTTGGATGCCCAACAGACCCATGCCTTCTCAAGGGCCTACCTACAATTAAATGCTTCCACACCTACGATACCTTCAGATGTCTTCACTAACTATTCAGTAGAACGATCCGCCTGGTGGTACGTCGCCAGGCGAGCTGCAGCTCATGCTGCAGAGAGGCTGGCTGGCTATGTCAGCCAAGGCCTCAGGACTGCCCTTGAGAGTATCCCCTCAGTCACCACCAAGATCCTCAGCTTCGCCCAGATGGAGGAGAAGATGTACTATGGCCCGATTGTACAAGAAGGGCCCTACTACGAATGCTTCCAATGCTTCGTCTCACTCCCGGACTTCCCCTCCATCATTGGGCAACCAGAACGATTGGAGCGCATGATGCCCAGCTCCCCTATCATCAACACCTCCTTCGTCTCAGCCATATCCCCAGTCCCTTCCCTCACCTCCACTCTAAAGTCCTCGCCATCCCCCTCTCCATCTCCCCCTGACTCTCCTGACGAACCTACCGATCCCCAGCTCCCAGGCTTCTGGGAGAATAGCCCAGACATGGCAGACTACGTCTACTACGAGATTCCTACTGAAGGAGATCCCACCCAACTCCAACCAGCACGATATGTCTCTTATGAAGGAGGCATGGACCCAAAGGTGTTGGGCACGATGGGCCCCAACCTTCCAGTCTATGGAGAGCCCCTCCACCTCCCTTACAGTCCATTCAACCTCTTCAGCCTTTCCCTCACCCCAGAACAATGCGAATCACTCCTATTCACCTCCCCTCGAGAATCCAGCGTCAATGAGGCCCTTAGGGACCTTGGAGACCTTCCCATGCGCGCAGAAATCAAGCAATACAGATGGGCCTGTGTGGCCATGGGCACCAATGCCCTACTAGTCCAGAAATACTAGACGCGCCTCACCACAGCCCTCCAGAGGCGAGATAGCTGTGTTGTGTGCCTCGAACAACACCGAGCTTGGGAGAAGCTCGAACCACATCTACCCCTCCAAGTCCCTCCTCGCCTCCACTACAGAGCAACCACCTTTGGTCTCTCTACCTCCGGCACCTCCACACGCCATGAATTTCCCGCCTTACATGACGAACCCATCACCCACACCTCCAGTAACCAATCTTCAGCCTCGACCCCTTCCACAGTTCGTCCCTCTGGGGCACGCGATGGTGGAAGGAAGAAGAAGGCCTATAACTCAGCTCGTTCCGACCGCAAGAGGGGCAAGGGCAAGAAACCACCTAGACGACCTCCTACCCCTCCCCCTGCCCTCTGTAACATGTGTGGCATGCCAGGCCACACACGTCTCGAATGCCCAAGGAATGAAGATGCCAGGGCACGTTGTGAGACGTGCAGCAAGATTGGCCACTTCACCAGGAACTGCTACAAAAACAAGTACTGTTCCTACTGTCGCTCCTGGGGCCACAGAGGTCCTGAATGCACCAATCCTCACCGAGACTGTTCCTCCCTTTGCCCTTGCATTGTCCCTCGCAACCATCGATACTATGACTGCCCCGTGGATCGCAGTGGTCCCTCCTGGGACGACCACGACTGCACAGTCGACCCCCACCGCTCTAATGAGACTGGAGACGACGATGTGTACTTTACTGAATAGGAAAGTGGAACTTTCCCCTTAAGAAAGGGGTGATGTTACGATCTGGACCGCTTACCTGTACTTTTTCATTGCCTGTACTCTTACCCCCTACCCTGCCGCCTCTGGGCAGCTCTATGCTTACTGACCACTTGCTGTGGTGCCCTGTACCCTGTACCATGACGTGTCCCCTCTACCCTACCCTGTGCCCATACCAGTGACCTCATTACTTACTATGACGCACTTTTACCTACCCTTGACCCTGCTAAGTACTTATAGTGCGTCGCCTTGCCTCTATGTACCTCAGACTCGACTTCTTGAGCAATCAAGCTAGTTCCACCCATTCTGAAGCTCGAGTTCCTCCCAAGGACTTCCCTAGTGCGACCTCGAGCCTTCACTGCTTCTCTAGGCGTGGGAGTGATAGGACTCCTTGTTCTAACCACTCCGTCGCCTTGACAAGTTGTCCCTCCTCTCTCTGGGCTCAGCAGGTACTGGTTAACTTGACCAAGTAACTGCCCAGACCAGAAAGACTGTCCTCTCACACTCTTGCATTGCCTGCACTTGTGCACTTGTGAACCACACTTCGCCTGCGTGTTCCAGGCCCTCCAGAGTCTCACAGAAGCCTAGGCTTGGGCTAGACCAAGCCCAGACACCACCAGACGCACACGTTGTGCAGTAGGCCACGCTTGAGCCTAACATGTTATATGTTTTGTAGACTAACTATTTGGTTATCTTTAGGCATCACTAGTGCAAGTGCACAGACAGGGGAGGTAAGTAAGTTAATTAGTGTTTAGATGCTAACCATGTCAGTGTATTCTAGGTAAGCTTTACCACTTCCACTGGTACCTCCAGCTCGACCCCGTCACATCTGGGATGTGGCCGCGCCAGCGCCATCACCATGGCCGCCACCATGCCAGCGCAGTCACGGTGACTGCTGCTGTGCCAGTAGCATCCCACAACTGCTGCCATGCCAGCGCCGTCACTGCGCCCGCACGCCCACACCGTCACTGCACCCACACGCCCGCACCATCACTGCGCCTGTACGCCCACACCGTCACTGCACCCATGCTCCAGCACTATCACTGCGGTTGCTGTACCAGCACCGTCACCACGGCAATGACAGCATCGACAGCGGCGGCAACTGGAGCTGAAGCTACGGCAGCGGTGGCAGCAGCGGCACAGCACCAGCACCAGCAACACCAGTAACGGCAGCAGCAACGGCAGCAGCGAGAGCAGCGGCGGCACCGCCACAACACCAGCATCAGCATCACCAACAACCCCACCAGCAGCGGCAGCGGCAATGGTGGCACAACAGGTGCAGTGGCTGGAGTAGCGAGAGCGGTGGCAGCGTCAGCAGAGCACTGGCACCAGTATCAGCACCACCACCACCACCACCAGCAATGGTGGCGGGAGTGGCGACGGGTGTGGTGACAGTGGGTGCAGCGAGCGCGGCGGCGGTGGGTGCAGTGGCGGTGAGCGTGGTGGTGGGTGTGGCAGGGTGTGGCGGCGGTGGGTGCAGCAGGGTGCGGCGGCGGTGGGTGCAGCAGTGGCGGCGGCGGGTGCAGCAGTGGCAGTGGCAGGTGCAGTGGCGGGTGCAGTCACAGTGGTGGGTGCAGCAGCACCTTAATTTACATGTGTACAGACATAGTGTAGTTAATGAACAGAAACTGCAGGTACCTAAAGGTACTGCAGTAGGTTTTGTTCAACACGTTGTGCTTGTGCATGGGTAAAGGCTACCTAGCCCAAAAATGGCCTAACTAGTATGGTTCCTATGTAGAACTGTGCAGTGCTGTGCAGGTAGGGACTATCTATGGGACACTATGGCCAGCTATGGATCTATGGCCACTATGGATCTATGGTCTTCTATGGGTCACTATGGCCAACTATGAATCTATGGCCAACTATGGATCTATGGCTAACTATGGATCTATGGATCTATGATCATCTATGGGTACTATGGCCAACTATGGGATGCTATGTAAAAAGCCAATTATCTATGGCCAACTATGGGTCACTATGGCCATCTATGGGTCTAGGCCATTTATCTATGGGTTACTATGGCCAACTATGACTATAGTGTGGGAATTGTATGGGTTTACAGATGAGGTACACCTATAGGTAGGGGACCAGCATATCATCAGCTGCATATGAGACAATGAGAGTTTGCCAAGGAGCACCTCCCATAGCAATGGCAACAATAGTAGCAAGCATGTCATTGTGGTTTTGGAATGGTGGATCACCATCATGGTTTTGCCCACTCAAGGATGCTCTCCAAAGATTCATCAATGTGTCAGTGTCTAAATTGAACATCTGGTTTCACACCTAAGGAGTGGCTGGAGGATGGCACTTGGCGCAAATGAGTGGTCCCAACCCTCATTCACTAGGCATCAACCCAACCTAACCCCTGGGTTATACCTGACATGAAAATCACTGATGCCTTGGAGAAGATCTACAATGTGTATTTTGGTGGTTCCAAGCTTAGTATCACTACAACTAATGGTGCATTTTGCTTTGTATGTATATTTTCCTCTCTAGAATTGCATACTAATATCTATGTTTAGGCTTCATAACACCTGAGTGATAGTTGGCACAGTGTGATTGACTCTTCTGCCATTACCATTATCAATGCATTTTTTGATGACCATGATGATTATTGTGATGATGATGCCATGCAACAAGAATTTGCTTAACATTCTCTTAAATTGTTTCAATTCACCTACCATAGGGCCAAAGGCAATAATAAACACATAAGTTGTACCTCATAACACAAACTTCACTACTATTTTTTTTATCATAGAAATTCAAAGGCCCTTTTGGTGGCCCACTCATCATTCAGACCTTTGCTGCCCACTTTAATGCAATCAGAGGGTCCAAGTGGATCCATGAGCTGTATGATGGTGCAAAAGCACCCAACCCTTGCCCTGCACTTGTGTTACGCTCTACTGCACTCTGTATGCCTTTTTTCTTTCATTTCTTACTGCCTACCACTCCCTCGTGCTCTGCCTACGGCCCGTGACTCTGCTCGCGTCTCCTTGCCTCACACTGTACACTTATTACCCGGTCTGACAGACCGTCGGGACCGGCGCGCACGCACTACTGCTACATTTGCACGCCTCTGCACATGCGCTGCCTCGGTACCTACTGACTCATACGATACAGTGACTCCCAATGACTCATACTGACTGTGTACTAGTAGCGGTGTCCTAGGGACACCATGACTCGTCCTGCTCGTCCTGACTCCCTATGAGTCACGTCTCCATGTACTTATATCGCACAGTTTGCCTAGGACAGACCTTAAGTCTGTTCTCTTGTAATCTCAGCCTGTGAACGGTCCACTTCCCTCCCTTGTGAACCACTACTCCTCTGGTCAATTGCTAGACTTCACGCGTCCCCTTGCGGAGCCTTAGTATATGCTCAAAGGCAAGGGAAAGCTCTCTATCAGACGTCACAAGAGCACGCCTGCACACGAGAGGTATACAGACCTCTTACCCTCGAGGCCTCAGTCACCAGCGTCGCCTACGCCCCCTCCATCGCCTGTGGAGGTATGCTCACTCAGTGGGCGTGACAACTTGCATTGGCCACTGCAGGAGTAAGTCATTAATATATTCACATTGTGTTAGTGATGTAGCATTACTAAGGGTGCATTCAGCAACCAAACTGAGGTTGAGGTTTGAGCTTGAGCTTGAGCTTTGTAGGTGTAAATAGATGATGTAATCATTATATGCATCCATCCCTATGCTCTGCAGCCTCTACCACAGTCATTTCAACTCATTCATCCTGTCCAGAGCTGTTATGGCTTCAGAATGTGGCAAGGCCCACTGGACTCAAGCTGATGAAGTTGCTCTCCTTAAAGATCTCTCAGCTCTGGGCCCTACTGCTGGGGATGGCAAGAACTTCAAGGGTTATGTGTGAACATGTGCAGCTGCACAGCTTACTCCACTTGTCAAGAAGGGTGGTCCCAAAATAGAGAAATCTTGCAAGTAAAAGTGGCAAAATGTAAGTAGATGCATGCTTCTCACTTTTTCAAATTCTGATGGTCATAGTAGCTCAAGAAGATGTATGCTGTTATTGTTATGCTCTGCTGACATGCACACTTTATTTTTACTTATTGCTACTCTCTGCACTTTGCCCATAGACTGCCAGGCACCTATGGCTCACAACTCCATTCCTGCCTTCGTCTTTTGCTCTATACACCTACCACTTGGCCTGCTGGGCTATTGGGGCCAATGTGCATCCACATATGCTGCATTTGCACACCTTTGCACATGTGCTGCCTTGGTACCTACTAACTCATGATGCATTGTGACTCCCCATGACTGTGTACTAGTAGCAGTGTCCTAGGAGGCACCATAACTCACTCTGACTCCCTATGAGTCATATCTCTATGTACTTATATCATATTATACACTTCATCAGGTATTTGAAAATTATCTTAACCAAGCTTAAATCCTCTTAAATGGCTTTAAGCAACATTAAGAGGGTGCTTAATTAAGATAGGTTTCCTTGGGTTAAGACAATCCATTTCATTAATTTTGCTTAATTCTCTTATCTTTTCCCTTAAATTGTATTATTTGTTCTTAATGCCCATTAAGGGACTCACCCACAAAATTAAGTGAAATCAAGAACTCATCAAATTTCAAGCATCAGACAAACTTAAGGGCCTGTTTGGTAGCTCAGGTTTTGAAACCGGCCATTTTTGAAACTGCCTGTTTTTAAAACTGGGAATGTGAAACCAGCAGTCACACTTCTGTCACACATACCATTTATGGCCACTGCCCCATTTTCAACAATTTCACTCACTTGCACCTTGTGATAAATGGGCTCTACTGCTTCCCAAAAAGCAAGGGCTTTACAGGCCTCCATAATTCAGAAAAAAGAAGCACAAAAAACAGCTCATAGCACTCATGGCAGCAACTGCTGCTGCTGTAATCACTAGTCACTTGACACCTTCACTATTCCCCACTTCTATGAACACCT
Source organism: Russula sp. MG48 (assembly GCA_003313725.1). Taxonomy (NCBI): domain Eukaryota; kingdom Fungi; phylum Basidiomycota; class Agaricomycetes; order Russulales; family Russulaceae; genus Russula; species Russula sp. MG48. Next base: position 13,077 of record QLOS01001951.1, on the reverse strand, counting down.
CAGTCCTCACTGGCATGGCATGGCTACAAGAGCTTCTAACAGGCCATCCAGTTTGCTTCAGTGATGCACTTGCTATGCCAAAGCATGTCTTCCACAAGCTGGTACAGGAATTAGAATTGCATGCAGGTCTGAAGCACTCCAAGCATATTTCTGCAGACATCAGCAAAAGGTCCTGGTGACTTGATGCACTTGACAGTAACCAAGTCACCATGAAGGCAGTTTAAGTCACCCAAGCTAGTCAAGATGATTTTTTGGCCTTGATTTGACCTTGGAAGTTTGTGGACTTAGGATAATTTTCGCATTCTTACTACTTATAACAAGACCAATCAAAACCAGTTAAGACCGAACCTTTTACAGACTAATTAATAATGTTAAACTATTAAAAAATTATTATTAATATATTTTGACCTTGTTTGTTAGCTGTTTGCAAATGCTTGTTTGCATGTGCTTGGCTCACCAACGCAGTTGATGTGGCTCACGTGAGTTATGTCAACTCAAACGTTAGTAGCGTTCTCTCAGCCGCGGGCCCTAATCGCCGCCGCCATTCCCTCCGCTGCCCCAAACACGAGCGGAGAGGCTTCGTCACTTTCACCCCAAGGGTTTAAGGTGAGTTATTCAAACAACTACAACTGATATTTTCTGTTTTGCAGGTATTGGTGGTGAGATACCACAGGCCAGCACCACCACTAGCAGTGGGTGCAATGGCAGTGGCACCAGCATGGCATTGGCAGCAACAGGGGCAGCAACAGCAACGGCAGCGGCAGCAACACTGGGACCAGTGATACCAGCGACGGCGGTGGCAGCAGCACCAGGACCAGTGCCACCAGCAACGGCGGCGACATCAGCAACAGCAGCAGCAGCAGCACCGTGGCAGCGGCGGTACTAGCACCAACGTCCTCGCCGGTGCACATCTCCACGACGCCCTGACCCCTCCCGCAGTCCCCATTGCCGTGACCGTCAACGCGCCGGCAGCCCTCTGACGAGCAGGTGCAGCGGGCAACGCCCCTGTGGGCCGGTGCGTATTCGACTGCCCGGCCCCAACGCGTGTGCCGGCAGCCCTCCCCCTGACAGGCAGGCACAGTGGGCAACGCCCCCATGCACCTGTGTGTATTCGTGTGCCCGACCGTCAATGCACCAGCGGCTCCCCCCGATGAACAGGCGCAGCAGGCAACGCCCCCGCGCGCTGGACCGTCAATGCGCTGGCGGCCCTCCCCCCGATGAGCAGGCGCAACGGGCAACATCCCGTGCACCAGTGACGGCGACACCAGCAACACCAGCACGGTGGCAGCGACCGCTTTCCCTCGGCACAGGCATCCCCTCCCTTGCTTCAAACGCGAGCGGAGGGGTCGTTCTCTCAGCCCCGGGTCCCTACCACCGCCACCATCCCTTCCGCTGCCCCAAACACAAGTGGAAGGGCTTCGTCCCTTTCATTACAGGATTTAAAGTAAGTTATACTATAACTATAACTGACTATTCTTGTTTTGCAGGTACTAGTGGTGAGATATCACAGACCAGCACCAGCATCAGCAGTGGGCATGACGGCAACAGCATCAGGGGCACCAGCGGCACCGGCCACGGCTGCAGCGGCACCACCAACAGCAGCGGCAGCAGCATGGCCGCGGCTGCACCAGCAACAGCGACGGGACCGGCACTGGCCATGGCAGCAACACCAGCGGAAGCAGCACGGCCGTGGCAGCAGGGGGGGGAGCAGCAGGGGAAGCGGCAGCGGTAGTGGGGGAAGCAGCAGCGAGGGATGGCAGCAGCGGTGGTGGCAGGGGACGGCAGCAGCGGTGGCGGACGGTGGTGGCAGCGGGGGACAGCGGCAGCAGTGGCAGTAGCAGAATCTTTGTATTTCCATTTTTGTAGCTACTAGACCTACATATATTTAATGTATATAGACCTTTTAATAAAATGAAATGGGTTTCAATGGGTTTTGTTGGGCACCGTGTGAATTATGGTATGTGTCATAGGTTTATAGTGTGCACAGATATGGTGTGTGGAATTAAACCCTAGTATAAATCAGACCCTATAATAGGTTCAGGTCAGCCCAAAAGTACCCAGGCCAATCAGAAATCAAGGGGGTTATAAGGAGCCTAAAGGAGGCAGTAAAGTACATTTCAAGTTGATTTTGAGTCAAGACAAAATCAAGCTGAATAAGCCATGTCCTCAGCTTGATTTTGCCTTGATATGCATCAAGTCACATCAAGTCACATCAAGTGCACATCAAGTGTGTTGGACCTTTTGCTGATGGAGGAACAGGTAGCAATATTTTGCACCTGTGTAGAACAGGTGGTACCATGTGTGATTTGTGGGAGCACTTTCAGCACAGCCCTGACACAATATCAAAATAAGTCAGTATATCTTGTGCTAAAGATGAATACTTACATTTGTAGAATAATCCACCACATCCTAGACATGGTTGTTTCAGGGCTGTTTTTCAACCACTATGTCAAACTCCCATCAAAAGACCAGACTCCACCAGAGATTCAAAACAATCCAAAGTTGTATCCTTTCTTCAAGGATTGTTGTGGAGCAATTGATGGCACTCATATCAATGCATTTGTTCCTGATGATGCTATTGCCCACTATCGCAATCATAAAGGCAGCCTCTCACAGAATGTTCTTGCTGCATGTACTTTTGACATGCAGTTTTGTTATGTTCTTCCTGGTTAGGAAGGCAGTGCTGCAGATGGGCATGTATTTGACAATGCATGACAGGAGTCACTTGCTATCTCACCAGGAACATACTTTTTGGCAGATGCTGGGTTTTCAACTTGTGATGCACTCATGATACCTTACAAAGGAGAAAGGTATCATCTCAAAGAGTGGGGAAATGCACCCCAGAAGTAATTTTTATTTTATTCATAATTTTGTGATCACTGCTGATTTTGTTATCAGACCTAGAAATTACAAGGAACTCTATAATCTCCACCATTCACAAGCTTGAAATGTTATTGAACGCATTTTTGGTGTAGTGAAGCAATGGTTTTCCTTGATGGTTGCTGCTCTAGAGTACAGTCTTGAAACCCAAACAAAAATCATTCCTGCACTTTTTTGTGCCTTGCACAACTTTATTTGGGTGTACAACCCAGATGAGGACATGGAACCCAGAGTGGAGGAACTTTCAGCATGGGCTCCAAGACACACTCAAGAAGATTTTAGCCACCAAGGTGTCTCTACATAGGAGAAAGCAAGGGCAAACACAAAAAGGGATGTCATTGCAAAGGAGATGTGGGCACAGTACCAAGAACATCTTAACAATATGTGATTAGATATGAAGAGATGATATAAAGTCAGATATAAGACTATTATTGGTTATTGGCACAACATGGAAAATAAATGAATGATGTATGAAGTGATGGCCTAAATAGCTTCAAGGATAAACTCAGTTTGGAGTTCTGTATCCTCAATGGCTAGGTAGCATCTGCAGCAGCCATATCAGTATGAAACAGGTGCAAGACCTGAAGCCACTGAGCATGAGCGAGGTCATGATCATTGGCTGCAGCACAAATTGCTGCAGTTTGCCATTGAGGAGTTTTCTGGTCTGAAGTCCCTTCTGAGTTAGCACTCATTTGTGCAGCAACATCACAAAGTGCATCAGCAACATCAGCCACTGCACCAGGGCCAGTTACCTTATTACTACGCACACACTTCATGGTAGATGCAGTTTGCTCAGGTGTTGCAGGCCTGGGCTGCTTTTTGGCTGCTAGCATGGGTGGCATGACAGGTAGTCCCTGAGGGTAAAAAAAATGATAAGTATTAAGATGGTGTGCAGGGGACATGAACTTGCTATTGGGGGAGGTGAAGGTGACCAGTGGTTGAAGCTATCATCATTGGGCATGGTCAAATCCTGATGGTCATGTCTGCTCTCCTCGACATCCTCTCCATGGTCCAACCTAGCCACAGATGAGGCATGCATCTCAGGGATGTGCCAGGCAAGTTCACCAGTGGTGTGTCTGCCCTCAACAAGTGGGAGGATCTCATCATGAAGGGGAAAGGATTGGCTGTGCCATTTCTTATTGCCGGGATGAGCCTACGGCCAAATCAGTCATTAGATAACAGTCAGTACATACAAACTTTGGAACACATACCACAATGTGGGCATCCCAAATATCATCAGGAGCAGTTACCTGGTGTCAGGCTTCATCCCATGACCAGCCTGACTGCCCTCAAAGGCAGTGAACACTCATTACTCAGACCTCTTGGTCCACCTTCAGGGAAAAGAAGAGCTCATGCACTTCTATATCATGAACCTAGGAGAAGACAGAATGATCCTTGGCTTCCCCTGGTTGGAAGTGTTTAACCCAGCAATAAATTGGATGAAGGGAACCATGGAGGGACTTTCCATTCACATCATCATGGAGAAAGCAGCAGCACAAACACCTCTGTCAGCAACCAAGAAAGCTGGAAGATGCACAGCCTACCCCCTTTAAAAAGGTGATCTTCACCTGCATCATACCCCCTGAATTCATTCAAAAGACCACCATTGCCACTGAAATAGCAGTTAAGGAATTGGCCAAAAGAGAGAAGAAGACTTGGCAGCAACTGGTTCCAGAAGCATACCACAGACACCAGAAAATCTTTAGTGAAGAAGAGGCTTGATGATTCCCCCCATCATGGTCCTGTGACCATGCAATAAACCTCACTAAAGATGCACCTAAGACACTCAATTGTCAAACCTACCCTCTTACACTAAAGGAACAAGATGCAGTGGATGAATATGTCGATGACCAGATTGACAAAGGATATATATCCCCCTCAGACTCCCCTTATGCATGTCAAATCTCCTTTGTGGCCAAGAAGGATGGCTCCTTCTGCCCAGTACAGGATTTCCCCTGCCTCAATACCTATACCATCCCAGATTGATACCCCATCCCAAATCTAGAGGACCTGACCCATCGCCTAGCAGGAGCTTGACTCTTCACAGCCCTAGATGTAAGGGCAGGCTATAATAACATCTGCATCTGAGAAGGGGACCAGTGGAAGTGTTAGGATGTGTCCGAGCAGACCGGCAATGATAAGATAAGATATGATTAGATATGATATTGTTATTATGTCATGCGTAGGATTGCTCTTAAGGAGCACGCCCTCGTATAGGGGTGAATGTCATTGTCTGGTCCCACTACTACTACCTCGCGCCCCCATAACCTCTGTATCACTATAGGTTATGGGCCCTGAGGCTTAAACTCAGGACTAGTACAATTCGAAAATATACACATCTTTATTCATTTACACATTTGTGATCTATCGCACGCTTAGGCAACATATCTATCTCGTTCTCGCCTAGCCCCTATCTAATCATTATGGCAAATCTCAAGGAACTCGAGGACGATGATAACGAGCTCCCCCCTGACACTGATCTGGAGGACGAAGATCCTCTGGAAACTTCCCCTTTCCATCATTTTGAGGAGGAGGATGAAAACTCCAACTACAACCACATTAAGAATCCTGACAACACTGTTTACACTAAAGTCTCTGAAAGACTTGATGATACAAACTGGGCAATATGGTATGGACAGATGATTACTGTGCTTCAAATGTCCACCATGTATTGTTATGTCCAGGGACATGTTCCATGTCCCAAAGAAGGCATGAATCACCAATGCGAGGCGAATTGGCATTTTAATGACAATTACGCCAAGATGTTAATTCAGAAAAATATTACGCATGGACAGAATATTCATGTGCGCCATTCACATACTTCACATCAAATGTGGACAAATCTCGAAGCCATGCATGCCACACAAGGCACTGAGGCTGCTGCCTCGTACTTGCAGAATCTATTGCACGTGTACGCACAAGAAGGTGATAATATTCCCAAACACCTCAATAAACTCAAAGATTATTGGGACAAAATAAATTTCCTTGACAACGAAGATTTCAAGTTCACCAATCGTTTATTTCGTATAATCATTACCAGATCACTTCCACCTTTGTGGGATGTCTTCCTGAATCCCTACATTGACTTCATCGCTTGAGGAGCACCCAACCAATCAAGATGTCACCTTACCGTGAACCAAGTCATTGGTATTCTCAATGAGGAGTACCATCATCGCAAAATGCGTAAACGTGATTTCAACTCATCTACCAAAAACAGTACCACTACTCTGGCTCCTGAAGTTGCGCAAACTGCCACAACTTCGCATAAACCGAAGAATAAGCGAACCAGCAATTTAGCGAGCTGAATTTCATCTGACAGATCTACCCGAAATAGATCTGACACGAAGAAATATTGCAAATTGTGCGAGCGCGATAATCACAATCTCGAGGACTGTCACATGCTCGGACAGGCAAAATGTACCGTTTGCAAACGTTTCGGACATCACACATCACACTGTTGGAGCAATGAAACTGACAATCGTGCACATGGTGACAACCCTAAAAAACACTGGTGCAAAGAGGAAGCCAACGAAACAAAAGCAGGAGAAGAGATGGCACACATTATACTGACTGCCGATGCTCCTTCTCAGAATGTAAAACCGCCAGTGATACCGGAGGAAAATAAGTCTGTCCCTTCGGAAGACGAAGGAGAGTTTTATAACTTTGATAGCTGCCAGAATGTTTACAGTAGTGACCAAATCGATGAACGCCTTATCTATTACGACTGGGTGGCTGATAGCGTGACCACTACTCACGTTGCCAATCGGCGTAAATTCTTTAAGACTTATGAACTGGTTAGCAGAATACCCGTAACGGGCGTAGGCAATATGCAAATAAATGCGAAAGGTCGAGGAACCGTCCAATTAGTATCAACTCTGAACAGATGCACATCTCTGCTGACACTAACAGATGTGTTATTTATCCCCGACAATCGCACCAATTTATTCTCACTTGGCCAATGGGAATGCGACGGTCACAAATACATGGCATGGGATGGAATCCTCATGCTTCTCACCCAGGACGATAAATGTGTCATTATTGGGAACAAAATATGCAACAACTTATATAAACTCGATGTTAAAGTACGCATCCTGGATAGTGACAGCGAGCGTAACAATGAGAAAGCAATTATCAAAACATTTAACATAAACACACCTTTATCGACTTGGGAGATGTGGCACAAACGATTTGGGCACGTCGGCTACAGTGGTTTACAAACCCTATATGACTGCAAATTGGTTGACGGTTTCAATGTCGATGTCTCGTCGCCTAAGCCAGATTGCGTCACTTGTATACAAGTGAAGCAACACACTGAACCCTTTGGTGTTATAGAACGACGTGATACTAAACCTGGAGAACTTACACATATGGATCTCTGGGGGAAGTATGACATCACTTCTATAAATGGTCACCAATACTATATTTTATTTGTGGACGATCGCGTGCAATATATTACGGTGGAATTTCTCAAAATGAAAGATCAGGCTGCACAATATGTTAAAAATTATTTAACACACCTGAGCACTCATGATAAACCACCATGCGCAATACAAATCGATCGAGGCAAAGAATTTGTCAATGAAAGCCTACAAACATGGTGTGGTGAACATGGCATCAATATCCAGATGACCGCACCATACTCACCATTGCAAAACGGTGTTGCAGAACGAATGAACCAAACACTTGTCAAACTGGCGCACGCAATGCTAACTGCCAGCGAGTTACCTGAATTTCTCTGGGAACCCGCAGTAGCACATGCAGCGTTCATACGCAATCGATCCTTCATGAAAGCTGTTCCAAATCACATGCCTTATCAGTTATGGCACAACATGAAACCAAATGTCTCTCACCTTAGAGAATTTGGCGCACCAGTGTGGATATTATTGCAAGGGCAGAAGGTACCCCGCAAGATGCAGCCAAAGTCGCAATGGCGAGCATATGTGGGCTACGATGAAGGCTCGAAAGCTATTAAATATTATAGCGCAGAAACGTGCAAAGTACTTACCACTCGAAATTTCTGTTTCCTCTCAACCCCACCTACAATGTCTACTCCGCCCCCACCTGAGGAATTTGCAATACCGCACGACCCTCTGCGTGAAGGGGAGAGACAACAGGACCAAGGGGAGTCCAGTAACATGCGGCAAGTCGAGGATGATACTGCAGAGACTTCGCGCGCAGGACAAAAGCAGAAATGAGACCAAGCCGAAGAGATACAGAGCGAGCCCCAAAGAACGTGAGGTATAAGGAGAGATTACAAATATTTGGATGACCCCTTCTCCGATGAGGAAGAAGAGAACGAACCACGCCTGGCAGAGGAACATGTTCACGCCGCCATGGTATCTGGAGATGAGCCCACTACATTACAGGAAGCTAAAGATTCTCCTGAGTGGCCAGAATGGGAGAAAGCAATCAAAGTGGAGCTAGACCAGCACCAGAAGATGGGTACTTGGGTCCTAGTTGACAAGCCACCGGATGCAATCCCCATAGCCAATAAATGGGTATTTGTCAAGAAGCGCAATAAGTTAGGACAAGTCGTCAAATACAAAGCGTGTTTGGTTGCCAAGGGTTATGCGCAGAGACCAGGTCACGATTTCTTCGAGACCTACTCCCCTGTAGTCCTGGATGCATGGAGACGATCCACGCCATATTGGCGTTAGCCGCATTGAAAAATATGTTAATACAACAAATGGATGTCAAAGGTGCTTACCTGAACGGAATACTCAAGGAGCACGTCTATATGCAGCAACCCGAGGGATATGAAGATGGCACTGGAAGAGAGTGTCTTCTTATTAAGTCCATATACGGTCTGCGGCAAGCCGGTAGAGCTTGGAACATAGAACTTGACGCAGGTGCCAAAAGGCATGGGTATGCACAGTTGCGTTCTGATCCGTGTGTGTATATCCTACGCCTGGGAGCAGAGCTGGCGATCTTCACTGTTTGGGTCGACGATTTATTATTATTCGCGACAACAATCAAGTTGATGGATCAAATGAAAGCTGACTTACACACGGAATGGGAGATGACTGATCTGGGCGAGCCATCCAAGATTGTTGGTATTGAGATTGCTCGAGATACCAATTCCATCATGATTTCGCAGAAATTATACGTCGAATCAATATTAAAACGTGAAGGATTGGAACGCGCGAATTCAGTCAGTATGCTGCTAGACCCCAATGTGACATTAATCCCAAATCCAGATGGCAACGAGGGAAATCGTAGTAATTCCTATGCACACCTGCTAGGTGAACTACAATTTCTCGCAAACGCAACGAGGCCAGATATTTCCTACACAGTCAACCGCTTAGCATCTTTCACAGCGAACCTGAGTCTTCAGCATGTGACCGCATTGAAACGTATCCTGTGTTATCTGTCAGGAACGCGCATGCATGCAATAATATACAAGAATATACCTTATCACCCAAATATGTTTTACGGCTTTGTGGACGCTGCATATGCGAATGCAGAATATAAGTCCATATCAGGTTACGTTTTCATGGCCAGTGGAGGCACGATCTCCTGGAGATCCAAGAGACAAAACATAATCGCACTTTCCTCCACAGAAGCCAAATACATTGCATTGGCTGAGGCCAGACGTGAGGCAGTATGGTTGAGAAATTTACATGCTGAGCTAGGATTTCCCCAAGATATCCCCACTGAGATCAGAGGCGACAATAACAGTGCAATCGCATTGGCGCAGAACCCACAGTTTCACAATCAATCGAAGCACATCGATATAAGATATCATTGGCTATGCAATAAAGTGCAAAAGGGAGTCCTGCGCATTGAAAGCTGCTGAGATCCAGAGCAGACCGCCGATATCTTGACTAAGGTGTTACCATGTCCCAAGCATAGGCGCCATACAGCCAAGATGGGATTATCGTCAGTCTGAAGGGGAGTGTTGGGATGTGTCCGAGCAGACCGGCAACAATAAGATAAGATATGATTAGATATGATATTGTTATTATGTCATGCGTAGGATTGCTCTTAAGGAGCATGCCCTCATATAGGGGCAAATGTCATTGTCTGGTCCTGCTACTACTACCTCGCGCCCCTGTAACCTCTGTATCACTATAGGAAGGCTGCGTTTAAGACCCCTGCAATGCAAACTAAGCCTCCTGAACACTGGGAACCCAATGTCATGCCCTTCAGACTGTGCAATGCACCAGCAACATTCCAGAAGTTCATAAATGAGGTTCTAAAGGACCTCATTGTGATGGGCATGGTACTATGTTATCTCAACAACATCCTGATTGCCACCACAAATGATATCCCCCTGCACCAAAGGATAGTGCACCAGGTACTGGAACAACTCATGGCAAATGACCTATACCTCAAACCAGAAAAGTGCACCTTTGAACAGACTCAGGTGGCTTATCTTAGACTCATTATTGGAGATGGGAAGGTTCTCATGGACCCTGCAAAGGTGGAAGCCATTTGCACCTGGCCTCCCCCTAAGAATGTGCATGAACTCTGTGTCTTCCTAGGCCTCATTGGGTGGCTTCACCCATTCCTGAAAGGCTTTGCACACAAGGCACAACCCCTACACACACTCACAAAGAAAGGGGAACCCTGGGAATGGACAGAGGAATGTCAGATTGCCTTTGAAGCCCTAAAAGACCTTGCCACTTTGGGCCCAGCCCTCAGACAACCAGACTTCAAAGCCCCATTTGAAGTGGAAGTAGACACCTCTAATTTTGCCACAGGAGCAGCCCTGTTTCAAAAAGACACAAGGGGAAAGCCACAGCCAGTGGCCTTTATCTCTCAAACCCTAAACCAAGTGGAAAGGGGCTACAATATCTTCAATAAGGAGCTCCTAGCAGTCATGAGGGTGCTCTGCCACTGAAGACACCATCTAGCAGGGGCCAAACACAAGGTTATTGTACACACTGACCATGCAAACCTCCTATACTTTCAGGACTCCCACAAGATCAACTGACACCTTGGGCATTATGTACTAGAACTGGAGGAGTTCAACCTAGCCCTGAAACACTACCCTGGGGCAGAAAATAAGGTGGCTGTGTTGTGTTGCTCAATTGGAAGGGCCCTTGAGTCACAGAGGACCAAGGGGACTGCAGAGGAGTGAATAAGACTGTATTTGAAGAGTGAGATACTAAACTACTAACCTGCAGAGGAGTGAATAAGACTAAGGTAAAAGTGCGCTCCTCTGCAGTAAATATGAACCTGACTAAGCTAATCTAACTAACCAAATAAGGAAACAGCCTCTGGAGCGTTGTTCTGACACTCCAAAGAGCAATATACAACGCATTAGGCACATCTAACAGTTAAAGTAAAGTAGCATAGAGGAAGTGAATGTAACACAAATATAGTCTTATTCACTCCTCTGCAGTCCCCTTGGTCCTCTGTGGCTCAAGGGCCCTCGCAACACAACAGATGTAGGGGTACTGTCACATCTCAGCAGCTTCTGAGTCGTTGTGGGGAGACATGGAGGTGGATAGACACATTTCAGGGTTGAGAGGAGTGGATACAGGCTTGCAGTCCTGTAAACCATGCTCCTGGAGGAGGTTGGAGATGAATTGGCTCTGGGAGAGGAAAAGGCAACGATTGGGGCGATCCCTGTGAATCTCCATGCCTAGGAGCTGTGTGGTGGGGCCCAAATCACAAAGCTTGAAGTGGTTGGAGAGTTCCTCCACAACTGAGTCGATTTTGGCCATATCTTTCCCAGCTAGAGTGATATCATCCACAAACACAGGCATGATGATCCTGACATCGCCTCTGTGGTAGATATACACCCCATGGTTGGACTTGATGCATTTGAAGCCCATGGATGTGAGCACAGAATGAAGGGTCTTGTTCCAAACCCTGCTTGCTTGCTTCAAGCCATAAAGCAACTTGTCAAGCTTACAAACATGATCTGGTCCACCCACTTCAAATCCTTCAGGCTGCTGCATGTAGATCTCCTCCTCTAGGGTGCCATTCAGATAGGCATGAGAGATGTCCACAGAGTGAAGTTCCAAGTCCTCCAGTGCAGCGATGGCTAGAATGGTGTGAAGGGTGGAATAGCGAACAGTGGGTGCAAAGGTCTCTTTGAAATCAAAGCCAGGACGCTGTGAGTAGCCTTTGGCAACCAATCTCGCCTTGTAGCGATCCAGGGAGCCATCAGCATTGCACTTCACCTTCATGAACCACCTAGAGCCAATTGCACACTTTCCAGGGGGCAATTTCATGATTTGCCAAGTTCCATTGACTCTGTGAGCCTCCATCTCTTCCTCACAAGCTTTGTGCAACAAGTCCGCATCGGAGCGTTGCTGGGACTGTCTATAGGATGTGGGCTCAGGTGCAGAGGCTGAATTTGCATGGAGGAAGTCAATGGGGTCATCAGAGTCATCTTCCTCCTCATCAGAGGATGGAATGGCCGGAGTTGGCTCCCTTGGCTGCCTGTAGCGTTGTGGAACAGCCCATTGTTCTGAGAGCCACTCTTCCCTAGGATGTCTAGTGCGTTGGGGGTGAGCAGGAACTGGAGCAACTGGAGCAATAGGTGAAGGATTGGGTGAATAAGTCGAGGGATGAGATGGAGTGTGAGCAGGACGTGTTGAAGGTGTCTGATAAAGAGAAGGGAGTGAAGGAGGTGTTTGGGAGTGAGGAGATGGTGCTGGGAGTCCATCTCCCCCATGAGCTGGCTGCTGTGAAGCTCCCAGATCGTCCAAAGGGACATCAAGCGTGCTTGGAAGGTGCACAGTTGGGTAGGGTGTGTCAGGGACGGGTTCAGAGGTGGAGGGGATCTCCAGGAGTGATTCTAGGCGAGGGGAAGGCAATTGAGGTGTCAAGGGCTTCTGATTGATGAAAAAGTGTTCATCAAAGTCAGCTCTCTCTGAAATGACAACCTTCTTGGTGAGTGGGTTGTAGAACTTCCATGCCTTGTATCCCTGAGGGTATCCAATGAATATGCACTTCTCCATGTGAGCTCCAAGGCTCCCTAGTGGCCGCTTATCCCTCTGGATCAAGACATAGGCTGTGCAGCCCCAAACTCGAAGCCTAGAGATGTCAGGCTTGACCCCATAGCATGCTTCATGAGGTGTTTTGTCAGAAAGCGCAGCAGTGGTCACCCTATTGCTGACATGGATGAATGATGCCAGAGCTTCTCCCCAGAATGAAGGAGGCATCCCAGATTCATACTGTTACATTCACTTCCTCTATGCTACTTTACTTTAGCTGTTAGATGTGCCTAATGCGTTGTAT
>QLOS01001950.1:0-10238 GCA_003313725.1 Russula sp. MG48 | reverse complement strand
GTCGTGCCCGCCGGGCCCACGATCCTGTATCGTGCGGCCAAGCCACTTGCGTGTCAGCCAAGCCAGCCCTGGTTTGAGAGGCCGTCCCCGCGGGTGGTGGAAGATCAACGCGGTGTCGATACAGTGTGGGTGGGCGAGTTGTAGCGCGCGTAGATCTGATTCGAGCGAATGACCGAGCAGGATCGTCGATGGTGTTATTATTGTGCCCAGGTGCGCTTGTACATCGGCAAGCGTCGTGGTAATAGGCTCCAGCGCGGCAGCTGTTATGCCGGAGAAGCTACGTTTGCGGTTAAGCAGGACAGAAACGTATAATCTGTGAACGAACCGGGTAAGATAGTCGGTGATCGGACTTGGTGGCTTCACAAGCTCGTCATATATGACCTTGTTTGTTGTAAAGTCGATCACGCAGACTCGGGTCAACGCTCTACCTTCCTGTGTCAGGCACTAAAGAAGGCTCTCGTTAGCTATAGGGATTACGTACATGATGCGACGTACTCACCATTTCGCAGTCAATCGCGTAGACTGTTTGAGCTCCCGACACTACACCGGTTGCCGCCTGAGGTGTCTCTATCCACCCATCCGACTTCTTGAAAACGTCTGCAAGATAGGAAGGAACAGGGTAGTCATTCTCAATCATCTGCTTTACTGTCAGAAGGTATTGTGCCGGGTCTTTGTTCCCCGCACGCTCCGCTGTCAAGTGAGGGTCACTAATAAGCAAGAAACTGAATAACGGGTACGGACCAGCTATGCGCTCTTGCAGGCGCCTCTTCTTCTCCTCACCGCTGACAGGTGCTTGGAAGAACGTGTTGAGCACAGAATGCATACGATTAGCATCGCCGGGGGCACGGGTAGGACATGCATGGGAAAGGGTTCGTGAGATGAAGGGGACATCGCCGTAGAGAACTGCAGCCTCTTCTGAGCGCGGATCGACGGAAGAAGGAAGGTCAGGAGGTGCGGATCGGCTAGGCGACTCAGGATCCGGTGGAAGCGGGATGGAGATGGGAAGGTTTGGATTCTCTGTGGCGGAGGTGGGGAGAGGGGGAAGAGAAAGCACGGTGGATGTAAGCCCTGGGACAAGGAGGACAACGAGTTTTTGGATGGTTTGCGGATTCTAGGCACAAAGGGTAGTGCTTGTGAGTTAGGAGGGCTTATCGCTCACCTGTACGGTGGTGGGGCATCAGCTATGACATGAAGGACAAGATCACGGATATCCTGGTAATAATAAGTAGTTACTGTAAACGAAAGGAGGAATAGGATGAAAGCGTACGTTGATGCCAACAGGATCTCTGCACTTGATAATCTCAGATTGGCGTACAGGAATCGTAGAGGGTTGTACGACTTGTTGAAACACAGCGGCCCATACCCCGCGTTTCGCGTATTTTCCTTGCCTTTTTGGTCTTTCTATTTTCCCATCGCGCGTCTACAACGTGATCATTCCGTACTTCCTCTGGGATTATTTCAATTTCTGACACAAGCGGGGTCTTTTTCTACTTTTTCGATGCAGCTTGATCAGATGACGATGGGGGCCGTTTCGTGACGATTCGAGACTTCACTTGCAATTCATCAGTTGTGATGAGCCTGAGTCACGGTAGACTTCAAACTCATCCACTATATGCGGCGGGCATACATACTCGCTCCCGCAGAGTCATAACTAGAGTGTTACTCCCCTGGTGCCAAATGGATCAGGGGTCTCACCAGAGACCGCACAGGCAACTTCGCTCGCGGTCACTTCTCAGATGTCAACGTCCTCTTCACTTGTCGATTGGACGATCCGAAGCTCATCGAACTCCAGACTCGGAGGTGGAGCGCCCCTGGATCAGTAAACCAAGCTTTGAGGAAGCTCTCAAGCGGAACTCCCAACCCGCCAAGAAAGACGAGTCCATCGGGCCATCTAGTGAGTGAGCCGTAATCTTCACATTACAGTATTGGCCATCATGCTCATCCCTTTCTCCATAGGGGTACACTCTTTCATTTTTATTATCTGCCGGGCTCTCACGGAAGTGTATAAAGTCCAATCACTGGTACAAAATTACCATACACATCCCATCTGACTGGAAGGACCACGAGCCCCTTTAGGGTACGTTTAGTGTACGTCCGTCTATGCGTTATGACCACCGTAGTATGCCCGTGGTATGTGCATATACTGATATTTCCCCAGTCGAGTTTGACCCTGATTGCAAGTCTATGATATATACTGTACTACCGACGGAACACCCTTGCAAGGTATGTTGTCCCTTCAGCATCAGACTCAACTGAACGCCGTACGCAGGCATTGCCGGTGGATTTGGCGGCGACAGGCGAGTCAAGCATATCATGCCTCCCGAAGCGCGTAGGAAAGGCATACACTCTTTCATTACGGAATGCTTGGCATCCCCTAGAACAGTGACAGCATTCAGCCACCCGACGTTCGTTCCTTCATATTCCACACCACCGTGATACACATTTCCAACTCGCCTCAGTCTATCCTGCATGGGCCCTTCTCTGGAACTTCACCACCCTTTGTGGGCTCATTGGCACTCTCCACGGCAACTCGACGCTCCACAGCAAGGCGCTCACCGTCGCAAACGCGATTATGAATACGTTCTACAAGAACGATCCCGGGACGGGCTGTGGCCATACCATGTCACGCAGCAGAAATTCGCATGGTTATGGTCGACACCGGTTGACCTCATGGAACGATACCCACAACATCGCTTTGTGCGACAGGAGTTCAAGTGGCTGGAGTAGCTCTACCGACCCCTCTTCGAGCGGTCATGTTTTATCCAATCGGCGGGTCTTGGGTTGAAAACAACGCGAATATGCTGTCCGGTGAGGCACTTGCCCGACAGCTGACCTTTGGCCAGCGCTACTTCGAGTCGCGCTTCGGACTGCGGAGCCGCGTTGCGTGGCTCCCGGATAGATTCGGACTCACTGGCGCGCTGCCACAGATCATCCGCGGCTCCGGTATGGATTGATTTTTCACGCAAAAGCTAAGCTGGCGGGTATTACTCCCTTCTCACGGAGGAGAGAATCATGATAGCTGATGCGCGAGATTAGGAACAATATCAACATGTTTCTGCGCTCCATAACTGACTGGGTTGGGATTGACGGCTCCCAGGTCCTGTGTCACATGACCCCCGTCGGTATGTTCCTACGATCCGACCCTGACCATCATTCGTTCACTTACGCGTACCTTAGACGCATACAACGCGGAGGAGACCACAGGCGACATCAACAAGGCGCTTACAAACCGTAGCGTATTTGTGCCCTCCTACCTTTCCGTGTATATAGCCACTGTTGACGTACACATACAGAACCTTGAATCGAGTTCGACTTGGCCCCTCGTCTTTGAAATGGCGATGGTGGCGGTCCGCTCGCGAAGATGCTCGAGAGCGTACGCCTCTCCCTCCTGCCTTCCTTGTTACTGCCATAATGTTCATTGCTAATGACGGACGTTGGTTTGGACAGCTTCGCCACCTGTGGGGAGCCGCGAACACATCACGCGAGCTGCCAGTTACGCACATGGGTCGATCTATAGACAAGTTTTTCGACCATCTAAAGACAAGTTCGGATGCGGTGCACAACCTGCAAAATTGGTGAATAGCGCACTTTGCGTACCCCATTCTGGCCTACGGGTAGGCTAATCTTGTTGGTTGATAAGGCGTGGGGAGCTGTATCCCGAGGTACGTGTGAACATTTCGCTCCATCGCGGGACGGTATACATCACATGGTGAGTGAGATTACTACAGCTCTTCGTCCTAGGAGCGAGCGTCAAGAATATTTTAATATGCTGAGTGCATGACCAGGTTCTATCAAGAAGGGAAATCGTAAATCCGACATTCTCTTGCACGTAGACAAGGTATGCTATTGCTCGAAGATTTGAGTTTGGGTGGGCATTGTCCCTGATTGGTCTTGATAATGTAGCATGTCGCGACCCTCGCATCTATCTTCAAGAAACGAAAACTACCAGTATCCGAAGGAGGTGCTTAATGATTGCTGGGAAAATGTACTCTTAAACCAATGTACACAACGTCTCTCTCTACGTGTCTTGTGGGTGCTTATGTGCATCCGCGCCTCTCGCATAGTCCATGACGGTGCGCCTCTGGTTCTCGTCCTCGCCTGCGACAAGCTCTGACCACTGTAAACTACTGCTGTACTCCTCGCGGGTTCCGTGATTTACGTCCCTCCTTTCTTGCTTATGACCCACCCAACCCTAGCGGCATGGCTTTCGAAGACGCCGAAAGGCTATACGCTAAGGTGCGCATCGACACAGGAGCGCTTATCGACAACGCGTTGCGTGTGCTGTACCCCAGCTTCCTACCACTTTCCTCTATCGCCTCTGCGTCCGCTTCAGGGCTGCTGACCATCTTCGCGCATAACACGGCACCTTTCGCTCGGCGGGACATTGTGCGGGTGCCACTCGCCAGCGGAGGGACCAGCGCTGGAGATGTGTTGCAGACGACCAGCGGCGGTAAGGAGGGATACATAGTCTTGGAAGACCGCGCAGGCAGTGGGATTGCGCTGCACAGCCGGGTCAGCGCCAAGGATCTCAGCGGTGCGCAGACTTCTGTAAGGTGAGCCAAACCGTTGCGCTCGGAATGAACCGCTTCGGAGCGCCCGTGACACCGATCCGAGGTGTCCTTCCGTTCCGCGGCTTGCCTCCTAACTCCATCGACGCAATCCGTAATCTCCCTCGTTGAAGAGCCACGTAACATAAGCTCGAATGAAGACCAGTTCAGTACGCTTCTCATTATTCTTACCTTTACTCTCCCCTTTACCTCTAGTCTATCGTTAAGAAAATTTGTCTGAACGTCGCCGCCTTCTCTACTACTCATACAACCTGTTCCTTCTCTAGATGCGTCTTAGCACTACTCGGCCAACGTCGCTCGACGACACGAAAAGCCCTCGGATCCTTTCTTTACCATACAGGATCGACTCGTAACCATGCGCCCGATGTCTCTTCCACTTCCAACATCGCCGTTTTACTGACAGGCCTATTTAGCTCTTTGAACTACCCCCATATAATGGGCCATATTCCCCCACTCTTCGTAGGTGCCTCGGTCGTAATATCGGCCGAATCACGGACAGATATTGACACGTTGACTTGTATATAAGCTACGGTAGAGCCCTGTTGTAAGCCAGTGAGGTTTTATCTAACTTCCTTGTGTTCTCGAAATTCTCCGCATGCTCCCTTCTTTCTTTTCCTGGCCAGCTCTCTTCCGACCCTGTCGTGCTAAATCCGTGCCAACGCGCCGTCGCTCGCTCGCACGTTGAACAACGAGAAGCCGTCCTCCTCCGTTTAGCTTTTGCTGTCTCTGCGACCTTCTTTCTAGCCTCTTCCACCGTGTCGCGACCGCGGCGGAACTCCCTACGTCTTGGCTCGCCAATCTTCTCGGTTCGGTCTTGCCCGGACGTTCCACTTCAGACCTTCGAATCCATCCGTGTGCTCCTTGAGCTTGCTTTACTTCTCTTACCTATTATCAGTGACGGTCTTGTATTTATCCAGGGGTGGTACCATAGATGTCGGGGTACACAGCGCGGACAGTGAACACGTGCTGCGGAGCAAGAATGTACAGTACAGCGTACCGTTGCTGGAGGGCGAATCACCAGTTCGTTCGACGTGCGGCTCAAGTGCATTCTCTCTGAGTTTCTCATGACCTCTACTGATGCGCTCCCGGATAATTCCAGGCCCTCGCTTATTCCACAAGGCGAGACGGGCAGCCTGATTATCTTCGAGACCACCCAAACTATTGAGATGCGGGGGTGCGTCACACAGGGCTTTCATTTCCGTGGGATTTAGTTACTCATGGACGGCTCTTCGTGGTTTAGATGTCGATTCACCATTTAGAAAAAGTGCAGCAGCTCAAGAACATCAAGGTGGCCGCATCTGGTCCGTTACTTGCGGCAGAAGTCAAGTACAGTGAGAGCACGATCAGGGTGATTGTAAGTGCCACACTAGATTCCCTCATTACTCGCTGACCGACAGGTTAGACGTCGTTGGATGCTTTCGGTAGAATCCTAGGACTTCTGCTTAAACCAAAATGTCCTGAGGTTCAAACCCTAGTGTGATTGAACTATAATTTGAACCAGTTCAGACTATTGTTTCAAGTTCTGCCAGTGCTCCCCAATTTATGATAAATTACAAGTTCAAACCTAGGATCAATCTTCAGTGGACTGTAACCAGTCTAGATTCATACCTTGTATCTGGGCAGTGCTCGGCGCGTGGCCTATTTTTCAGCGGTTCTTAGTTCTTCACCGTTGATGAACCCTTATACAGATGTCTCGATCTGGGCTATCATTCACTTGGTTGACCTGCAATAGCATCTAGTCTCTGTTGATAACCTAATGACAATCATTTTATGATATCATGTTGTACCCATTATATTCTAAGACCTGCCCTCTCGCCCCATCTTCCCGCGCGAGTCATTGTACCACGATGGGCGCTTTCGTCGTAAGTCAGGGGTGCATAGACACAGGGCTGTGAGAAATGCGAAATCTACGTCTTGACGCCAACGAATAACAGCCCCATCCGCGTGCGCACGACCGCCTCCGCGAGCGCCCGCTAGTCCGCGGAGCTCCATCGCACCCCACTCGCACTGCCACCCATTCCTGCAGTGGAGCCACTCTGATTATGGCTCGCTTGGTATCCTACGCGCCGAGCGGTGAGTGCGGATGCGGACATCGTGCGTGGGTCGCTGTGCCCAGAAAGGGAGATAAACGCCGTGTACAGCGTTGTGAGGTGGTCATTTAGCTTCGTGACAGCGGAGAACAGGACGTTGCCGGAAGCCGGCGGCAGCTGTGGGGCACCGGGGTCGTTCGCTTTCTCCGCGGCGCTACTTGGGTTTTCAGGATTTTCCGTTCTAAGACCGTCCGCGACTGCCTTGGGCGAGACCTCTGACGGCGAATTAGCACTTAATTGTAATGAAGGGTGAGAGGTAACACGCACACCCCAGGGCATCCACCAACCCCATCAACCGCGCAAACACAAATTCATGCGCGTCCAGCATGCCAAGCACCCCATCAGCCACCTCCGTGTCGTTCGTACACGGGGCCGTCGTGGCGGGTGCCGAAGCCGACGTACCTTCCATGCGCCGAGGTTACCGTGGTCGACGATCGCTGTGCGGGCACCTTCGTCATTCGGACCGTGACGGCGCGAATGGGAGCGTGCGATCCGAGCAAGGATCGGCGCGTAATCTGTCCTAAACTCACCGTACCCCGGACCTATGCCGTAAAACCGTCAGGCCATCCTCTTTATCAGGAGGAAGAGGTGGGTGGGTGGGTTCTTAATCTCCGCCTTAAGTGAATCGATGCACGCGCGTGCATTCTCCTCAGGGCCGTGCCCGCCGGGCCCGCGATCCTGTATCGTACGGCCAAACTACTTGCGTGTCAGCCACGCTAGCCCTGGCTTGAGCGGCCGTCCGCGCGGGTGGTGGGATATCAGCGCCGTGTCGATACAGTGTGGGTGCGCGAGTCGTAGCGCGCGTAGGTCTGATTCGAGCGAATGACCTAGCAGGGTCATCGATGGTGTTGTTGTTGTGCCGAGGTGCACTTGTAGATCGGCAAGCGTCGTGGTAATAGGCTCCAGCGCGGCAGCTGTTATGCCAGAGAAGCTACGTTTGTGGTTAAGCAGAACAGAAACGTATAAACTGTGAACGAACCGGGAG
Organism: Russula sp. MG48; assembly: GCA_003313725.1. Taxonomy (NCBI): domain Eukaryota; kingdom Fungi; phylum Basidiomycota; class Agaricomycetes; order Russulales; family Russulaceae; genus Russula; species Russula sp. MG48. The sequence goes on along the minus strand of QLOS01001950.1, from coordinate 2,595 downwards.
TCGGTGATCGGACTCGGTGGTTTCACAAGCTCGTCATATATGACCTTGTTTGTTGTACAGTCGATCACGCTGACTCGGGTCAACGCCTTGCCGTCCTGTGTCAGGCACTAAAGAAAGTTCTCGTTATCAGTATATCAGGGATTACGTACGCGATGCGACGTACTCACCATTTTGCAGTCAATCCCGTAGACTGTTTGAGCCTCCGGCACTACACCGGTTGCCGCTTGAGGTGTCTCTATCCACCCATCCGGATTCTTGTAAACGTCTGCAAGATAGGAAGGAACAGGGTAGTCGTTCTCAATCATCTTCTCTACTGTCAGAAGGCATGGTGCCGGGTCTTTCTTCCCCCTACGCTCCGCTGTCGGGTGAGAGTCACCAACAAGCAAGAAACTGAATAAATAATATGGACCAGCTATGCGCTCTTGGAAGCGCCTCTTCTTCTCCGCACCGTTGACAGGTGCTTGGAAGAACGTGTTGAACGCGGAGTGCATACGGCCCACATCACCGGGGGAGCGGGTAGGACATGCATGAGAAAGGTCCCTGAGATGAAGGGGACACCGCCATAGAGTACTGCAGCCTCTTCTGAGCGCGGGTAGACGGAAGAAGGAACGTCAGGGGGTGCGGACAGGCTAGGCGGCGGAGAATCCAGTGGAAGCGGGATGGAGATGGGAAGGTTTGTATTCTCGGTGGCGGAGGTGGGGAGAGAGGGAAGAGAAAGCACAGTAGTTGTGGGCCCTGGGACAAGGAGGGCAACGAGTTTTTGGATGCTTTGAGGATTCTGGGAGCGAAGGGTAGTGCTTGTAAGTCAGGAGGGCTTATCGCCCACCTGTACTCTAATCCAGCTCGGCAGTGAGGTATCTGTCATGGATGCGGTGCTTAGCACCCGTTCGGGCATCTCGGGGATGATCCTGGGTTCGATGCGCTCAGAGGACACTTTCTATTTCTTTGATAGATTACTTACGTAATATGGGAATTGCACGGCATGCTCATGCTTAGCAAAGCAGGGGTAGCATGTGATGAGTTGAAAGCAGGTGATCTGGTATCACGTGTGCCTCGTCACGTGTCCTGGGCTCAGCTAAGAAGTCACGTGACCGGACTACGAGTACTATACATCACGTGACCTTCTATACTTAGAATAGTCTAGACCCCACGTGACTCATCACGTGAGTCACGCGTGGCTCTCGCGCTCTAAGCCTGGATACGCTCTATCTCCAAGGCCCTTCCGGCCTCTACGTTATTCATAGCACGCTGCACATTTGCTATTGGGTGGGAACTCTCTAGAAGGTTCCCCGGCTCGGATCTCAGGTGGATACCTGTGCACAGACCAGGCGCACAGGCCTTAGAACCGCTACATACGCAAATAGTCCAGTAGATATATAAACCTCCCTGTATCTCGCCTCTGTGTTCCCCAAGCTTGTCCTCTTGGGTCACAGGCGAGTATCCCCCTCTTGTACTCCTTTCACTACGCTTACAATCCACTTCTTGGGTCACAGTCTATTCCTTTGCGTGAACACCCGTTCCTGCACGTGCGCAATCACGTGCCTGCTGGAATTACTCATCCGCATCATTATAGACCTTGCGTGTGACTAGTCTCCGCGCCGTGCACGTGACGCTTCAACGGCAGCCTCTATCTTATCTTATCTTCAGCTTCGCTTATGTCGCGCATCCACTCGCGCGGTTGCGGTCATCCGCAACATTAGGACAAGCTTTCGGCGACGCCCGGCCCAGAACGCTCCATCCGGCCCCGCCTCGCCAGACTCAAGTACTTCTTCCCTTCCCTCCTTGATCGCTGATCTCTGGGAACCCAGATTGGGCCACCGGACTTCTTCTTTGGTCACTCCCGGCTCCTCGTGGGATCCCCTTCCCCCATCCAGTGAGTCGCTTATCTTTTAGGGCCTGTGTGTCCCCCTGTCCGCGTATCGTCCCCACACGTCGTAGCCCGTGCGGAACGCGCTTAGTCACGCCTTTAAACCATAGCCTGAGCGGTGCCGGGTGCCTTTGTACACCGGTGCTAGGTTGAGTTGCGCCTCTGGGAGTAGCGCTCAATCTCACGTGAGGAATCTCGTCACCAAGCGAGTGTAAAATCCTGCGTGGCAAAGGGGGCCCTGCTTTATAAGCAGTGGGAGGCTAAGAAAAGCGTCCAATCGGAAACGAGGTGTGAAGTCACTGGGCTCGTGTCCCTTTGACGAAGAGGCAGACAATAGGCCGAGAAGGCTGAGTCAGACCGCCTTGGGCTCCGATCACGCGTCATTCCACTTCCGCATTAGGGGTAACTTGGACCTAGTAGGAAACGTGTTGGTTACTTCCCCATGTGACCGAACGATCTACCCCGATTGCATCTTCCACCTGTGCCTTAGCGTGTACGCGGGCATAGTATCGTTTACACACATTGCGCCCTATCTAGTATAAGACAACGTGGCTTCAAGACCCGCTTCGCGAGCTTCTTCTCGTGCTAGCGACCGTCCGGCCCCTTACCCAGCCCCTTCGACTTCTTGTGGCAGAGGAGGCCCGCGTTCTAGACGCCGGCAACCAAGCCCAGCCCCTGTTCCCTCTCCTCTTCCTGCGCCCATCCCTCGGCACCCCATATTCTCGGAG
>QLOS01001947.1:0-12734 GCA_003313725.1 Russula sp. MG48 | reverse complement strand
AGTTGTCGTGCTGTGTCCTTGAGGGGCTGTCGCATTGTATGCACCCATCACCCAAGCCACCAATGCCAAGTCCATGTGCACAGTTCATCCAGCCACCAACAGCGTGCGATGGGCCATGATGGCAGTGTTGGTGCCGTCGTGGTCGCGGTGATGGCGTTGCGGGGGTGGCGGACGGCGCTGCGGTGGCGGGGATGGCGTTGCGGCGGTCGCGGTGACAGCGCTGCAGCGGTCACAGTGACGGCATTGTGGCAGTCGCGGTGACAGCGCTGCGGCAGTCACGGTGACGGCGTTGCGGCAGTCGTGGTGACGGCGCTGCGGCGGTCGTGGTGACGGCGTTGCGGCGGTTGTGGTGACTGCGTTGCAGTGGTTGGTGGCAGACGGCGCTGCAGTGGTCGCGGTGATGGCGCTGCGGCGGTGGCGGTGATGGCGCTGCAGCGGTGGTGGTGACGGCGTTGTGGCAGTGGCGGTGACGGCGTTGCGGTGGTCGCGGTGATGGTGATGGCGTGGCCACAGTGACAGTGCCGGCGGGGTTGCTGCCGCAGCGATGGTACTGGCGGGGTCGCTACCGCAGCGATGGTGCTGGTGGGGTCACTGCGGTGATGACAGTGCTGGCAAGGTCATTGCCAGCAGTGACAGTGCTGGTGGGGTCACTGCCACGGTGACGGTGATGGTGGGGTCGGTGACAGTGACGATGCGGGTGCGGACCACGGCCATGATGGTGGTGCTGGGGGTGGCAGCGCTGGACACAAAGGGCAAAAGTAACTTACCAGTTGGGGGCTCCCACACAGTCCCCATGATCCCACATGCAGTTACCCACAGCGGTTTGGGAGGGCAAAGGTGGAGGGTGAGTGAGTGAAACCCGAGAGAAAAAAGACCACTTACCAATGCGACAGTGCCCATGTTAAATGCCACCATGACAATAACGTACAGGGGCCAGGGCCGGTGTACCCCAGGTTGTACATTTTCAATGTCCCTATTAAATTAGAGCGTTAGTGATGGGGCCCAATATGAGTTCATGCGGCGCGGTGAGTCAACAGCAAATCGAAAATAGTGTTGCCGCGGTCCCGGCCCCAGGCCGGTTTTCTACCATAATCGTGTCATGATTGAAACTGCGCCGCTTCAATCATGACTTGGTTTGGTTTAAACCCAGCCCGAGGCCAGGACCGTGGCAACACTAATCGAAAAAAACGTGAAGTTCAACTTGTCGACTTGTCGCGGCGTGCCCATCACGTGTCACGTGTTAAACGTCACGCATTCAACCGCTGAGTTGTTTACTTCCTCCTTTCACCACCACAGGACCATCCAAGGTAAGTCTTGGCTGGAACACTTATTCTTTTGTGTTGCAGGTATGTTTAACTTAAAACTACAAAAAGGTAAGCATAAAGCTCATCATTCAAATGCTAATTATGCTTTTATAGGTACTGGTAGTGAGATTCCACAGACAGACGAGGTGGACGCCCACGTATCAGGGGGCCAGCGGGATGGAGGGTGGGTGTACGCGCAGCTGCGGCCGCAGCAATGGCGGCAGCAAGAGCAGTGGCACCACCACCACCACCTCCTCCACCTCCACCTCCACCTCTTCCTCTTCCTCCACCATCTCCTCCTCCTCCTCCACCATCGTAGCAATTGCGTCACCACCACCTCGGACCGGCCATGCCACCACCACCTCATACGGCGGCAGCAGGAGCTGCTGCTTCAGCGCAGCCGTGGCAGCAGCAGCAGGCATGGCGGCAGCAGCCACAGCAATACCAGCAGCAATGGCGGCGGCGTAAACTGCGGCAGCGGGAGCAGGGAGTCGGCCACGCGGGCATCAGGGCCTGCATGGGTGCGCAGGGCGCTCGTGGCTTCGGCCTGCGCTACTTTGGCCTGCTCGGTCTGCCGCTTTTGCGGGCCAGTCGGGCTTCCAGTGTAGCGTGAGTTGTTGTCACGAGTTGGCTTATGTGTAGTGCGCTTGAACTTCAGTAGCAGCAGCGGCGGCGGCGGTGGCGGTGTCAATGGTGCGATGGCAGGGTCAACGGCGGCAGGGTCAGAAGCAGCGGCGTCAACAGCATCGGCGGCGGCAGCAACGGCAGTGTCAGCTGCCGCCATGGCCGCGCCAGCACCAGCACCATTGCAGCGGCCCCTCCAATATCGCCATCGCGGCGATCCTGCCCGCACCACGCCAGCACCGTTGCGGTGGGCGGTGGCATATTCGCATGCTTCCCCCCATCGCCGCTTGACAGTGCTCTCCTTCTCAAGTTGGGTGCAGATCCGGGCCAGCACCTGCCGCCACCGCCACTGCACCACTTTCATCCCTGCCACGCGAGCACCATCACCACAGCGGTGGTCCTACCGTCATCGTGGCGACGGCCACACCAACATCGCGGCGGTGGTCCCACAGTCATTGCAGTGGCGGCTGCATCAGCACCATTGCTGCCGCCACCATCGTGCCAGCACCGTCACTACGACAGTGGCCACACCAACACTGCCATCGCGGCCGCGATCCTGGCCGCACCACGCCAGCACCATCGCTATTGCCACCGCCGCGCATTCGCATGCTTCCCCCCATCACCTCTTGCCCCTTGACACATTTACCATCGCCACTTACCCAGCACGCCTTTCACCACATGTCTTGCAGCCTTACATAATTCCTCCTTAAGCTGTGTGCAGATCCGGGCCAGCACCGCATTCCTCTGCGCTGAGATCTGTCGTCTGGGTCACCGTATGAGATCAAGTATTAAACCCGTTGATACAGGGCGCACTTTGGTGTGTCACATGCCGCATGCCCGGACCTGCTTTGACATGCATTTTACAGGGGTACCACGTCCGTGTTCATACAGCCTTTGCTACGCCGCCTTACCGAGTGGCGGTCTCAACGCTATACGCCACAACCTGCAAAAGAAGGTAGCACTATGGGCTGGCTGCCAATGGGCCTGCTCACTGTTCCTCGATTCAACTTTCAAGGTTGGGGAATTTGTCAGGAAGTCGATGATGAGAAACTGTATGATGGGGAGGTGAGCTCATTGCACGCTTTTCACCATCACCACTTACTCATTCGCCTGCTTCTCCCCATCGCTGCTTGCCCATTCGGATGCTTCCCCTCATCGCTGCTTGCCCATTTGCACGTTTACCATCGCCGCTTAATCATTTGGATGCATCCCTCCATCACCGCTTGCCCATTCAGATGCTTCCCCCCATTGCTGCTTGCCCATTTGCACATGTACCATCACTGCTTACTCATATTGTTACACGTAGGGCCCACGTGTATCGCTTAGTCTCGCAGAGGCGTGTGAGGCCTTCGGACTAAGAGTAGAGTTCGAGGAATTGCCTCAAGGAGTGGTGTTGCACACGGAGAGAGGAATCACGTTGGCTAGTATTGGTACAAGAGAACTAGCTTGGGTCTCGGCGTATCATACAGTAGAGTCTTATATATGTGTAGACGTGAGAGCCTCCTGCCCCATCAGTATCTATGGCACGTGAGTCACTGGCCCTCATCCTATCGGTACAGAAGCGGATAAGAAAGACAAGGTGGAAAAGGTAAAGGAGGGCGTAATCGTAATGGGGAAAAAGCGTAACACTATCCCTCGCCAGGTCTGAAGACGCCTCGGCTTCACTCGCCGTCGAAGATGGGCACGTATTCCTCGTTCCCGGTCTCGATGTCAGGGGCTGGGGACACGACGATCCGTTCCTCGAGAGTGGGCATATCCGCCGAGCGGACGTAGACAGGTTCGGGTGTGAAGGGGCGTCCCGCATATTGGAGGCGCATACGCAACTGCTCCCGTGCAGGTTCGTCGGGGTCGCATCCCATCATCGGCTCAACGCGAGCTGCCGCTTCTGCCTCAAGACGGTTGAACATAGTGTGGTATGCATCGGCCGCCTCCAATCTGTCAATCGACTCCATGAATTCCATCTGCTGAGCCGTGTGACGATTCCGGACCAGGACCTCCTTCCGCTGTGCCTTCGCCAGCGCTCATTGGGCATCCGCCAACTCCGAGCATGTCTGGTGCATCTCCCGACCCAGGTGCCGATACCACAGGACCTCTCCTTGTAAGAATGGGTCCTCCACTTCCCTCAGCGCTCTGTCGACGATGTATGCGAACTCCTCGTTATCTTCGAGGATCGCTTGTTTTCCAGCTGAGAAGGGGGTGTGATGACCGTCCGTGGGTCGTGCTCTGAGTGGGATCATGAAGACTGGTTGCCCTTTGCCCATGGTCAGTCGGGTGTGGGGGTGATCGCGAAGCATGTTATAATGGATGTATTTGGCCCTCATCTTCTTCCCTTTACTGTCTGAGATTGCGGATTTAATCAGGTATAGGCTGCGGGACTTATTCTTGACGAAGGGGGGACCGGGGTGAGCATAGGTGAATACTTTGTCGATGAGGTCTTCGTTGGCTGGGAACAGCAGGAGGGGGCGTGGTTCCTGTGTCATGCGCGAGAGGAGGGGACATGGCGGATCATAGGGCGTCGGGGCCTGCGGGGACTCTGAGTGGACGTGGTATGAGGGGGAGCGTCTGGCGACGACTACTGGGACGGTGAGGCCTTCGTCATAGACCACCAGTTCCTCCGAGTGGCTAGACGGCGTGGGGATAGGGGACGGGGTGCGAGACCCGCCATGAGGGTCTACCATAAATGAGAAACGCATAGGTGTAAAGAGGCTAGTGCGGTAATCTGTGTAGTTATCCTGCATAGGTACGTAACGTATAATGTCTGGGTCATGTTGGGCATGGTACTCAGCTTCTGGGTTTGTCGATGGTTTTCCGTTTACTCCGTTATACAAGAACTTGCTTTTCATCACGCATATCGAGGCCTGGGTCTGTGGGCGGTACGGGTCTTCATCTAGTTTCTCGTGGAGTCGTTGGGCAAGCCACAACGGATACTCGCACGCGGCTTGGCAGTGGGTGGCAGCTGCGATATTTGCTTGGGGGAAGAAGCGTTGGAGGCGCTGGAGGTGATAATCGAGGTCGGGGTCGGTGCCCTTCTTGATGCTTTCTTCCTGGTTCTTTGCTACGATTCGCGCTAGTCTGGCTGCTACTTTGTACGAGTCTCGTAGGTCTTCGAGGTGTGTCATCGACATCTCGGAGAACCACCTTGTCTTGAGGTAGTCCTCGAGATCGTCTGTGTCTGCGAGAGGGGGAATTGGGGTGTTTGCTTGGTTGGTGTTTTCTTCGTCGGTGGATACTGATATGTGATTGGGGATAGATACGGAGGGGGATACTGGTTGAGTGGGGGCTGGAGTGTTTGTCATTTTGTATTGGTGGTAGTGTCTGAGTGAGTAGATGTGGCCGAATGGGATTCTGGTGGTGATTGGGGGAAGTAGTGCTGCAGCAAATTGAATGTGGATGTCAGTCATCGTTGGTTATGGGGAATTTTGCCCCCTCTTAAGGTGTGCGACGTCTCGGCGCTCTTGTCTGTTTAGGTGCGTTTGGGTTTGTTTTGTGGAAGTTGGCTATCAGGTCAGGCGCGTGGAGATCCTGTCGTGGGACCCAGGAATCTTCTGATGGAGGGAATCCTTTCCATCGAACTCTATACTGGAGAGTTTTCCTTCGTCCGAAGAGTCGGGATTGGATAATCTTTTCCACCTCCCATTCCGGTTCCCCTTCTATGATGTCTGGGGGTGGTCGTTCGTAATTGTGCCCATGTGCTTCCGTTTCCCTGTAGGGCGTGAGTAGGTCGATATGAAATATGGGGTGGATGCGCATGGATCCAGGTAGGCCCAGCCTGTATGTCACGGGGGACAATTTCACCGTGATTGGAAACGGGCCGTACCGTCTGGGTGCCAACTTGGTTGTAGGGTGGTGGGTTTTCAGATTGCGCCCTTCTAGCCAGACTTGTTCCCCGATTTCATATTCCTTGAATGGGGAATGTTCTGGTTTTGCCTGGAACACTGTCCGTGCTCTGTCGCGGGCTTCTCAGATCTTTTCCAGGCGTTCCTGGACTGTGGGAACGTCGGAATCTTCCTGAGAAATGGGTATGGTGGGTTTTGTCCCAAATAGGAGTTCGTGTGCGGTGACTCCGGACTTGTCATGTGGCCACGAGTTGTGAACGTATTCGGCTAGGGTCAGGTATTGCAACCATGTGGTTTGGTCGTCTGCGACCCATAGCCTTAGGTATTGTTCGACCCACTGGTTGGCCCTTTCACTTTGTCCGTCGGTTCAGGGGTGGAATGCCATGCTTACGTTCTGTTGGATGTGGAGGAGTTGGCATAGTTCCTGGGTGAAGTTCGATACGAATCTGGGGTCTCGATCGGAGATCACTTTTCGGGGTATTCCGAACCATGGTACTAGGTTTCGGAAGTAGAGCGCAGCTACACCTTCTCCTGTGATGTTGGTGGTGCAAGGTATGAATTTTGCTGCCTTAGAGCAGCCTTGATCTACGATCGTGAGAATAGCGTTGTAGCATCCAGACGTGGGCAGGTCGGTGATGAGGTCCATTGCCACGGTCTGGAATGGCCCCTGATGGGGCTCGACAGGGAACGACTGAAGGGGTGCTCTTTTGTGATGCGTGCGGGGTTTGTTTTCCTGACATACCGCACATCCTCGTACGTATTGCGCGGCGAAGTTGTTCATATCCTTGCCTTGGTATTCTTGTTTGAGGAGGTGTTGCGTGTTGGCGATGCCGGGGTGTCCCGCTAGGGGGTGATCATGGTATCTTCGGAGAATTGCTCTTCTGTCTTCCAAGGATTCTGGGAAGAGGAGTTTCGCGAAATAGATGTCCGGCAGCATTACAATCCCCTTATTATCGTCCTCGCTGGTGGTGACACCAGGAGGTCTTGAGAGGAAGTCGGCTGGTATGTGTCTTTTTCCAGGGACGTGTACCAGCTTGAAGTTATAATCCGCCAGCTTTTGCATCCACCGGGACTGGCGTCGGTTCAGGTCTTGGGATTTGCGGAAGTAGATGAGGTTGTGGTGATCAGTGTGGACTATAGTCTGGTGTCTGCTTCCCCCTACATATGGTCGCCAGGTGGTGAGTGCGACAACTACCGCGTACATCTCTTTGTCGTAAATGTCCCAGTTTCACTGAGTGGCATCTAGGGTTTTTGACAGGAACGTGACTGGGTGATTCTTGCCCCGTTCGTCCTTTTGGTGGAGCACCGCTCCGACCGCGTAGTTGGAGGCGTCAGTGTCGATGGTGAAGGGTAGGTCGAACCGTGGTTGGTGCAATACTGGGGCCGTCGTGACCGCATCAATGAGCGCCTCGAAGGCTTCTTGGCATTCCGGGGTCCAATTGAACCCTTCTCCCCGTGCGCTCTGGGCGATGAGTTGGTTGAGGGGTGCGGCAATGATGCTGAAGTTCCGGATATACATGCAGTAGAAGTTGAGAAACCCAATGAACGATCGGACCTGTTTGGTCGTGGTGGGGACCTTCCAGTCCTTGACGCCTGCTACCTTGACTGGGTCCATTGCGATTGTATCTGGGGTTATAATCACCCCCAGGTACTCGACTTGTGTCACTTCAAATAGGCACTTCTGTGGTTTGAGGTAGAGGTTGTGTTCTTCGAGTACGGTGAGCACTGCGTGTACTATCCGTCGATGGAGAGGGACGTCGTTCGGGGTGTGGACGAGGATGTCATCCATGTACACGGTCACGTATCCCTCATTGATTAATTCCCTGAAGATGTGGTTCATCATCGCTTGGAAGGTTGCTGGAGCATTGGTGAGTCCGAAGAACATCACCATAGGTTCAAAGAGTCCTTGACTCATTTTAAAGGCTGCCTTCCCTTGGTCCCCTTCTCGGATCCTGATGTTGTTGTAGCCCCATCGTACATCCAACTTTGTGAAGAGTCCGGATCTACCGCCAGGTACTCGCGTCAGTCGATCCATGAGTTCCCTGATCAACAGGAGCGGAGTCGCGTCCCGGATGGTCCAGGAGTTTAATTTGCGGTAATCTTGGATGGGGCGGTAGGTTCCATCTTTCTTCAGTATGTAGAAGACTGGCGATGCGTATGGTGATTTGGAACGTCGGATTCTCCCAATCCTGAGGTTTTCCTCGAGGAATTTTTGCTGAGCTTCATCTTCCTTAGGTGTCAGGGGGTAAATTTTACAGTCGATGGAGGCTGGTGCGTCGGGTTTGAGTTCGATGGCGTGGTCCCATGGCGTGGATTCTGGGAAGCATTGCGCTGCTTCGTCATTGAAGACATGGGCGTGATTGTGATACTGGACAGGGACGATTTGGTCCCATGCCCTCTTAGGTTGGGTGTTGGCCGCCTGGGCTAGTTGTTGTGCTACCGTCGTTTTTGCGAGACGCATTATCAGTTGGTCCCCTGGTTGTAGCACCGGGGGGTTGTTGATGGTGACAGATTTCATCCCAGCGACCGGAGTACTCGTGGTGGCCGCTTGGGTTGCGGCTCTGGTGGTCCTTAGTATCACTTTGGCTGGTAGAGTGCCTTTCCTCCAGTCGGGTCGGGGGTTGGCAGCAGCGAACCATGGGTACCCCAATACGATGTAGTCGCCGTCCATGTGGGCAATGTAGAATCTCAGGGTGTGAGGGGTAGTCCCCGTCACCACCTCTAGGTCGGTGTAGTGGGTGATGTCGCCGCCTTTATTCGGCGACCCATCGGCGTTCTTTAGTCGTCGTGGCATCGGGAGTAGTCTCATCCCTAGTCGGTGTTGTTCGATGAATTGTTGACTTACGAAGCATTCTGTGGCTCCGCTGTCTAGGAATGCGAGGAGATCGGCCTTTTTCAGTGCGGTGTGGAATGAAACTGGGATTCGCATAGCGTTAACTCGGGGTAGAAATACATCGTGCTGAAACATGGCTCGAGCAAAGGCCGTCTTGCTCAAGCTTGACCAAAATCCTCCTCTCCACACATCTGTCCCCATTTTGTCGCTAACTCCTGATATTCTTCTTCTCCTAGTCCCTTTATGAATGCTAAGACTGCGTCTTGGGATAGGGGCATCGTCTGCCCACTGTTCCCTGCTTCGGGTTGTTCGGTAGTGGTGGCCTGAGCGCGTTTGGTCTCGAGGCGCTGAGTGGGTTTCCTTGGGCAGGCGCGAGAGATGTGCCCTTGAGCCTGACAGAAGTAACAGCGTCCTTCCCGTCGGCATCGCTCTTTGTCTGCTTCAGTAACGGCTTTGCGGGCCGCGTCTACTTGCATGGCGTCGGGGTCAGGTCGGCGTGGTTCGCGTCTCGGGTTGAACTGTCCCCGAGAATTGCGGTTGGGAGCGAAGAACGGCCGCGGGAGTCCTCCTTGCGGAGGTCTATTCCCAGTGGCGATCTTCTTCTGGGCAAAGAAGGCCTGGCGGTGGGGTTCAAGTGCGGTGAGGATCGCCGTTCGTTTTCGTGCTGCGGCCTTCCAATCCACCCAGTTCCGTGGTTGATCGAAGTTCATGCAGTTATCCAACACCTTAATGTTGAGGCCTTGTTTGAACTTCTCGAGAACTGCTGGGTCGTCCTCCTGGTACTGGGCCTTCCTGGCCCATTCCGCGAAACGGGTGATGTAATTGTCGATGTCCATGCCCTGCATCTTGAGCTTATCTAGTTCTGCGGCAGCTCGGTATTGTTGATTTGTGTCGGTCCAGTCCTGAACGAAGTTCTGTTCGAACTGCTCCCATACATTTGGTAATGGGGGCATTGGCACGGGATTGCCCATGATCCAGTCTTCTTGCGACCTTTTCCACTCGGCGACCGCGGGGCCGCGAATGTAGGTCAGGGCATGGGCGACTTTTCGGTATGGGTCTGCTATGATGGGCGCGGCTTGGTTAAGATACTGGTACAGTTTGAGTGCATGTAAGAATTCGTCGGCGTTGAGGCGATCCCCGTCGAATATGGGGGGTTCCTTCCCTTCGAGTTTGCCGTTGATTGGGGTGCCAGGTGCGGCTGCTGCCTGTTGTGCTGGTTGGCCAGGTGGGGGGCCTCCGCCTCCACCACCTCCTCCTGCTGGGGGTTGGTACGGTGGGGCTGGGCCTGCGCCACCGCCTCCGCCACCGCCACCGCCACCGCCACCAGGGGCCGTGCATGCAAGCGTGGCAGTCTGTGTGGGTGTGAGTGTAACTGTCGCCATGCGGGTAACCGGGGGATGAATGGGCTCGTCGTCTGTCGTCTGGGCTGATTGTTCGTGTGAGGGCTCAGTGTTTCTAAACTGGTGGTGGCCTCGAGTTCGGACGCTAGTGGGAGCAATACTTCGCGCGTGAGGTCTTTGCCTGTGAAGTTGTCGATGTCGGGGTTAAGTATTTCGTTTGGGGGGAGTCCTGTTGTTCGGCCATTTTCAAATCGACCCTTCTCTTCGTTCCAGTCTTGGTCGAAGGTATAGAAAATATTGCGGTGGTATACTAGGGGATATATGCATCCGCTGTAGAGTGAATAGTATCCGTCCCAAGGTGCAAACACCGTTGGTGAGAGTTTCGTGCCTTTCTTGCAGAAGACGGCTTGTTTCTTTCCGATTCTGGTTCTGGGGATTCGGTCTCGTGGAGCTTCGTCGGTTGAGTTGGCTTCGATGTAGAATGGAGGTCGATGGCTGCTGGGGAGGAAGGAGCCGTCATGCAGGTGGGGACTGTTGGTGCCTTCCAGGTTGTCGTTGTACGATTCGGAGTTGTATCTGTTGGATTATCAAGGCCAGAGCTGTGCGTCGTTCGTGGAGGAGGAATAGCTGGTGGGCTATCAATTCGTGTTCGATGTTGAACGTGACAGCGCAGGTGCGGGCGCAGTAATCGCTGTGTACTCTGACACGAGCATTCAGGTGTACTTCCACTCGATCAAGGTGGTCTTGTTCTTCGAGTGCGTCGAGGAGTTCTTCGTTGGTCTGCTCCAGTTCGTCGATGTTTGGGAAGCTAGTTCTAATGTTACACATAGGGCCCACGTGTATCGCTTAGTCTCGCAGAGGCGTGTGAGGCCTTCGGACTAAGAGTAGAGTTCGAGGAATTGCCTCAAGGAGTGGTGTTGCACACGGAGAGAGGAATCACGTTGGCTAGTATTGGTACAAGAGAACTAGCTTGGGTCTCGGCGTATCATACAGTAGAGTCTTATATATGTGTAGACGTGAGAGCCTCCTGCCCCATCAGTATCTATGGCACGTGAGTCACTGGCCCTCATCCTATCGGTACAGAAGCGGATAAGAAAGACAAGGTGGAAAAGGTAAAGGAGGGCGTAATCGTAATGGGGAAAAAGCGTAACACATATTGTTGCTATGGCCGCGCCAACACCATCACCACGCTGCAGCTGTCCCACCGTCATTGCAGCGATGGCCACACCAACATCGCGGCAATGGCCTCACCAACACCGCCATCATGGCGGTGGTCCCCCCGTCATCGTGGCAGCAGCCACACCAACATCAGGGGGGTGGCCTCACCAACACTGCCATCGCGGCAACGGCCACACCAACATCGTGGTGGTGGCCTCACCAACACCGCCATCGTGGCAGTGGTCCCACCGTTATCGCAGCGACGGCCACACCAACATCGTGGCAGTGGTCCCACTGTCATCGCGGCGATGGCCACACCAACATCATGGCAGTGGCCTCACCAACACCGCCATCACAACGGCAGTCCGTCATCGTGGTGATGGCCACACCAACATTGCCATCGCAGCAGTGGTCCCACCGTCACTGCGGCAATGGCCACACCAACATCACGATGGTGGCCTCACCAACACCACCATCGTGGCCATGGCTTCACCAACATCGCCATCATGGCAGCGATCCCACCATCATCGTGGCGATGGCCACACCAACATCATGGTGGCAGCCTCACCAACACTGCCATCGTGGCGACGGCCACACCAACATCGCGGCAATGGCCTCACCAACACCGTCATCACAGCAATGGCCACACCAACATTGTGGCGGCGGCCTCACCAACACCGCCATCACCACGGCAGTGCATTCGCCAGAACTATCATCGCCATCGTGCCAGTGCCGCCATCACCGTTGCACCGGCTCGGGCATCGTCATCCCCATCATCCCCCTCATGCCAGCACCTTCATTGCTGCCACGGCCGCGCCAGTACTGTCACCGTGGCGGTCACACCAGCACCGCCATCATGGCCACGATCCTGCCCGCACTGTCGCCGCCACCACCGTGGTGCATTTACATGTTTCTCCCTGTTGCCGCCTCCCTGTTGCCACCGCGTGAGCACCGTCACCGCTGCAGCGGCCAAAGCAGCACTGCCATCACCGCGGCAGTCTTGCTGTTATCTCAGCATCAGCACCATCCACCGCGGCAGCGGCCACACCAACACCACCATCACCGTGGCAGCTGCATCAGCACCGTCACTGCAGTGGCGGCCATACTAACCCAACGCCACTGGCAAAGTGCACCTGCTGATGCCGCTAACGCCCCGACACCGCCAACGCCGCTGGGAAAGTGCCCCAGCTGATGCCGCCAACGCCACTGGGAAAGCGGCCCCGCTGACACCACCAACGCCGCTAGCAGAGTGCACCTGCAGATGCCGCCAATGCTGCTGGCAAAGTGGCCCCGCTGACACCACGACACCGCCAACGCCGGTGGCAAAGCACACCTGCCAATGCTGTGACACCACCAGCCCCGCGACACCGACAACGCTGCGACACCGACAATGCTGCGACACCGACAATGCCACTGGCAAAGCGGCCCCGCCAATGTCAATGCTGCCAATGCTGCGACACCGCCAATGCAGCTGGAAAAGTGCACCCACCGATGCCGCCAACACCACTGGAAAAGCAGCCCTGCTGATGCCGCGACATCGCCAATGCCGCTGGCACACCCATCGCCATTGCTGCCATGGTTGCATACTTTTCACCATCGCCGCTTGCCCATTTCCACAATTTTTACCATCGCCGCTTGC
>QLOS01001944.1:0-13083 GCA_003313725.1 Russula sp. MG48 | reverse complement strand
TCTGTGCTTAAAACAATTTAAGAGGACTTAAGCTGGGTTAAGATAATTTCCAAATACCTGATGCTAGGTAAACGGTCCAGATCGTAACATCCGTCCCATGAAAGGTCTTCTATATCTGACTCCTCTCCAGCCCCCCCTGGGTCCCCTCCAGCTCCCACATCCTCCAGCCCTTCATTGCCACTTTCCTCCGCTTCTACTATCGAAGATGGTCCTGGTTCCTTAAAGAGTAAATCGTGCCGAATTGCACACTTGACACACTGCAGTGCCTCCACAACGTCACCTTTGAGACAACTGCGGCGTTTTGATATCGTGATCCCACCCTGTGAGAACGCACGCTCACTTGACACAGACGATGATATAATTGCGAGGTAGTCCCGTGCAAGGGAGCCCCAGGCAGGGTGATAGCGCTGTGAATTATACTACAGAACTGTTAGTTTCTTGTCGCCGCTGTCGGGATATTGAAACTGAAATGCTTACGCCCCACCACTGGATTGCAGTCCAGTCCTCTGGCATTTGCTCAAGAACGTCCATATAGGCATGGTAATCGTGAAGCCATGGCCGTTGAGGGTCTTCCGGTGGATCCAACCCCATACCCACCATTCCGTCTTCTTCATCACTGGCTTCTCGAAGAAGTGCACGCAGTCCCTTACCCCTCTTAGACTTTGCTGGAGGCCTTGTTGTAGAACCATCACTCAGTGATAACCACCGCTTTTCAAACTAAAATGAATTAGCTCCTGAAACAGAAGAAGGGAATTGACGATACCTCCGCCTCTGCACATTTCATAACAGCCTCTTGAAGTTCCACCGGCCAGTACTTCTTGAAATAAGCCATTTTCTCCTTTGGGTTGAGAACTGGACGCGTATCAATAAGGTTTGGCCCAGGGATAAGGGCAACGAGTCGTACTCATTGACATAATGTATGCAGGAGACTCAGTAGTCTTATCATAGTACTCATCAATCTTCTCACATGCGGCGTGAAGGGCAGGGGTAAATGGCTGATAATTTGGACGGCCAGCCCGACTGGACCATGTCCTGTAAAGGGCTTCGAGTGCTGGGATTGCAAGATGAAGAGTTGAGACGTTGTCAGACGAAAACGCATGTTGAGCATTATCGGCATGCTAAGAAGTGTCAGCCTTCGATTAGTTTGATATGTAGATCAAAGAGTGAACATACACTTAGCAAACTAAGGAAGGTGTTGACCCGCACCCATTCCTCGCTCGTGAGCTTGAGCTCACGAATCTTATCGCGTTTAGTGGAATCTCGTTCTTCCCATCGAAGCTCATCAACAAAAGTATCAACGCACTGTGGAAAACGAACAATCAGTACCACACCTTCATCGGAATTTGCTACGCACTTCTTTTTTTCTTTCGGCCTGATCAAGCATCAAATACGTCGATGACCACCGCACCTTCATATTGAGGACAAGTTGAACTGGCCGCCCATTATTCGCCTTAGTTTGAATGGTTTTCCACATTTCTTTTCGCTTTGAAGATGAACGTTCCTAAACAGCGCCATTACAGCGGTGAATGACATCAATTCGGGCCAAGTATGAGCCATACCTTGACTACAATTGCCCTGACTAACCCCACTTCATCACGGTATGTAGGCATGTGTGCATCTGGTTCCCGTGGATCGAAATGTGGTGACTTGCTGTACGTTGAAATAAGCATTTGCATCGCCAGGTTGATTACATGTGCGAGACAACTGTTGATCATGAGTAACTGAAATGAGCGACTTCGAGAAGCAACCTACTTGATTTTCCTCTCCTTCCAATGGTATTTCTTGCTCGTAGTTGACTTCAAACGCGCGGCCAGTTCCCTCATCATAGTTGAATTGTTACTCGCATTATTGCAGGTGATGTGGCCAACCTTCATGGTGAATGATGAGTGGCGCAAGACATTAATGGTATAGAACACGCTTACCTTACGCTCAATTCCCACTCGTTTGATGATCTTGAATAGAGCTTGGCCAAGCCGTTCACCATTGTGTGCAGTGTTGAGCCTCGTGAAAGCAATTAGAGCATTCTTGAGTTCCCACTTTGCGGGTGTCGGCTCTTCAATCCAGTGTGCTGTGACTGCAAAATAGCCATCTGCGTTACTTGCTTGCCATGCATCACACGTCAGACTGACTTCGCCTTGGACGGTTGGACCCTGTGGGATGAAAAGCTATGAGAAAAGAATGAGAGCTCAAGGGAACGCTTACATTGAGTTGGGCTTTCAATCTAGTGATATGATCCTTGAACAGGCGTATGATCTCTCCCCGGGTTGACTTCCGTCCTGGAATCTTAACACCATTTTTCGCACAAGAGGCAATATCAATCACCTCCCTGAACTTGGGGTGTTCAAGGGCATAGATAGGCTGTGAACGACAGTAATGAAAAAGGAGTTTAGCTACAGGATTGAATCGCATACCTGGTCTGTGGCCACAAGCCACTCAACTACTGCTCGACGGAAGAGCTTATCCGAGTAAATGACAATCTGCTCAGGGACCTTCTCCCGAAGATCATGGTCCAGAGTACGCGTTACCTCTTCTGCAGCCTCCTTGCGCTTCTTGACGTCTCCTGGTAGCTTTGACAAGAAATTGACGCTCTTGGCCCAGTTGCAATACTTCCCCTAGAAAGGAGTGTTAAAGCACCGCATACAATGGTCAGCTGCATCAGCATATTACATACCGAATGATTCGCCTCAAGATGGCGACGCAAGGTTGTGACTTCATCAACAAGACTCTTATTGTTCCTAGAAATCCCTTGTCAATGCGTGATGACCAAATATCCAGGCCAGAACGCACGGGCATAATTTACAAGCACGATACTTCTTCAACTTCCCATTCACATCTTTGATGATGGCAGTATGAAAGAAGTGATCAACATCTTGCCGTTTATCTTCGCGCGCAGTTGGATTTTCATCAACTGACTGGACATTCACATCCAAGAGTAGGCCATCCACGTCAATTGCTACTGGATTACCAAGGGTCACGCATTTCTTTTTCCCTGTAACAACACCAAAACAATGATCAGTACATGTTAACGAATATAGGAGAAACCATACCCTTCGCACACATATTACTGTCACTGTCCTCAGAGTCCAGGTCATCAATCACAATTGACTGCGATGACAAGGCCATAGCGTGCCTCTTTTTGGCTGTAATGATGGTAGAGTGAGTTGGGAAACAAGCTTTGGAGAAGACATACGTCGCTCAGGTTGATCATCCCCCACATCACTGTCTTCGTCGGTGAGAGTAGCAATTCTACGCTTGTTTTGTTGAGTTGGTGCTGTACCAGCCAACGGGGGTGTCAGGGGTGAAATGCGGTGAGAATCAGGTGTTGATAAAGCAGGAGGATGATCATTTTCAGCTGGCTGTGAAACCTGTGCTTGGCGAGAGTGGAAGTCTTGGACAGCTTTGCGTTGGAAGGAGAGTTCAGGTGTAGAAGCATTGGCTGCGTCCTTGAGCTTCGCAGAAGGGTTGAGGGAGCGCACTGGTCGGGAAACGTCCGCTTGCCTAATAATTATCAATATGAATATGGATGGCAAATGACGAAATTCGATGCGTACTGGAGATGTTTCAGCTCTGTGATAAGACGTTGCAGTTTGAGCTCCACAAGATCCAATGGGAAGTCAGTCCAGTTGATTTTCGAAAGGTATGACACTATGAGGCCCATGCCGAGTTTGCCCTGGCGGACATGGTGCAGGTGGCCATCAGAATCACGACAATCCTCTGCGAACAACGCATCGAATCGTCGGTTGAAGGTCTCATGCGGGGTATCACGTTCCTCAGTGTTCATGACAGACCAGATTTTGTCATCCTTGGATCCCTTTGGCACAGCATCTGACAGGGAGTTCAAGAGAATGCCGATCTCCTTGACTAGTAGTTTGATGGTTGCGAGAGTAGACATTTTGAGCAGCCTAGAGCAGGGAAAGGTTGACAGGACAGTATCCTATGCGAGATGAGGGGGGAAAGACAAGATGCACGGCGACTCATATATACACGCAGGGCAGTGGGGGAACTGCTGGGGGATCGATGATCTTCTTGAGAATTGGTCCCATTCTGCTGGGGAGCATAGAGCGCAGATCGTAAGCCTTGGTGGGGCAATGTCGCAACGATACTTGCTTCTGGCATCTCACTGTGCCTATTGTTCTCCGGGTGATTCAGAAAGGAAAAGAAATAAACAGGGATTGATATTGTCAGCCAGAATGACCCAAATGTGGGACAGCTACAGAGGTACATTGAAACTGACTTCGCCTTTGTTATGTTGAACAATCTGGGGTGACACCACTGACGTGGCATCCCCAACTGTGCAAGCGCCGCTCCTCCACACGCAGTGGCCGCAGCCATGTCCACTGACTCTGCTCCGTTGCTGCCTCCAGTTCGTTGTCCTCTCCGTCCTCCTCGTGCAGACTTCACAAGCCAAGTGCACATGGGGCCGTTTAGCGGGTCCTCAAACATGTTGAATAGTGGTACGTGTGAGCTTCATCATGTGTGCTCAAGATTGACTTAGTTGAGCCCTGGTGAGGATGCGGTGGGCCAACTGTTGATTGAGGTCTGATTCGAAAAGCAGCCTTGCAGCAAGTGTGAGCTGCCCTGTGCGTGCCCAGGGTCAAAGTTGAGCCCTGGTGCCAGTGAGGACGCAGCGAGCCAACTGTCGAACAAGGAGCGGCCTTGGCAGTGTTGGCACTTTGCAGTGAGAGCCACGGTTTTGGGATACTGTCAAGGAGAATGGGCATAGAGTGGGCGAATCGTCTGGAAGCGTGCGGATGAGAAATAGTGAGAAGGACGCACCTCATTGAAGCACCATGTCTGGCATCATGACCTATGCGACCTCCTTCCTGAGGTTCTCAAATACAAGTTTTGAAATGTGTTGCTCCCTGGAGGCTGAGCTGGAGCAGAGTTGTCCCTCTCATATGGAGTCATACCAGTTTCGATGACGACGCAGGCCTTGATGAAGGGGAACAACTTGCGTCTTGAGCTGGTGATGAACCACATTGTGCCAAGGGAGTGCTGCACATCGACACATCATGAAATACTGTCGAAGCAGAAAGGTGATCCATGTTGACAAGACTACGAGATGACAGATCATTCTGACAGATCATTCTATACTGGGTCGTACTATTACCCACCAAAAGGCCACGGCCTCAGCCACCGGCTCCGGCTTTGCTCCCCCTTTAGCCGGGCCGAAGCTTTGACTGGGCCGTCACTTTGGCACGGCTCGGCTCGGCATATTTGGGACTGGCTCGGCCTGGCTCACGGCCTGAGGCCGGGCCAGGCACAGCACTATGCACAAGCCAGGGGCGACCAACCGAGCCGATCACCTGTCAAGGTGGCCAGGGCTGGATGAGGGAGAAAACGATAACGAGCAAGTGGTAGTGCTGCCAGATAAGTTGTTCTGCCGAGCACTGGCGCTAGAGGACCTGGAACGTGAAGTCTATGAAGCGCAGCGGGGCCATGAAGACATTGCAACGTGGAAAGAGAAGTACGCCATAATCGAAGATGCGAAAGGATGGACACAAGGAGGACGGCCGGTGGTGATCGGAAACATGGAACTGAGGCGCAGGCTGGCAGCGGCCTATCATGATCACACCACCGCGGGCCACCCTGGAATTGCATGAACCCTTAAGGCGATTGCCCAAGATTACTGGTGGCCAAGGATGCAAGACTACGTAACAGCATATGTGAAAGGATGTGCTACCTGCCAAGCAACAAAAGCAGGGACCACAAAACCAAAAGTACCCCTCTTTCCTATTACACCAGGACAAGGAGTGCCGCCGTTTGGGACAATCACGCTAGATCTCATAGTCGAACTGCCCAACTCGCAAGGATACAATGCAGTCCTCACAATCACTGACCACGACACCACAAAGGCAGCACTGTTTTTCCCATGTAACACAACGATCGACGGGCCAGGGGTTGCGGCCTTATATGCGAAGCATGTGTTCCCGCATTATGGGGTACCGCAACGAGTCATTTCAGACAGAGACCCCCGTTTCACCTCGCACTTCACAAAGGAACTATGTCGCATTTTGGGGATTTCACAAAACATCAGCACGGCATACCACCCACAGACGGACGGACAGTCAGAGCAGACCAATCAGTGGCTAGAACAGTATCTAAGGATTTACTGCAACGCCCAACAGGACGACTGGGCCCAGTGGCTTCCACTTGCCCAGTATGTACACAACGCCTGGCCAAGCTCCACCACGGGGTTCACCCCTTTTCAATTATTGATCGGTTTCACACCGAGCATACGCATGACTGAAGAATCAACATCAAAGCTGCCTGCAGTCGCCGAGTGAGGGAAATATCTGAAACACTTAAGGGAGCGTGCGGTGGAGGCCATCCGGCACGCCCAGAAAATTGTGTTACTGCGGAACGAAAAAGGGCAAAAGGGACGTCCATTCAAGACCTATCAGATCGGGGATAGAGTGTGGCTGGAGGGGACTAATCTGAAACTGTTTCACCCCACTGCCAAGCTGGCTGCGAGGCGCTACGGCCCTTTTCCGATCACGAATGTGATCTCACCGGTGGTGTATCAGCTGGCCCTGCCGGCACAATGGAAGATTTTCAACACCTTCCATGCCTCACTCCTGTCACCATACAAGGAAATGGAGGAGCACGGGCGCAATTTCATTGAACCTCCACCTGACATGATCGAGGGGGAGGAGCAGTATGAAGTCGAAGAGATAGTGGCGTCTCGGTGATATGGGTGCAAAAAGGAGCTCCAATACCGGGTACATTGGAAAGGGTATTCTACAGCCAAAGACACTTGGGAACCAGCCTTGCACGTAAGCAATGCCCCAGAAAGAATCAAGGAATTCTATGAGCAGAATCCCACGGCAATCCGAAGCATAGTACTTAAGGAGAAGCAAACAACAAGGGACAGCCCATGGCTCTCAGACCCGCCAACACACTCCATCTTTACGTCTCCGCTCCTCATGAATCCATCCTCGACATCATCCATGGCTCGGCGCCGTCGTTGCAACCGTGGCACGACGACAGCAGCCCCTACACGTCGCAGGAAGCCTGCCTTACGGCCCTGCAAAATTACTACGACGAGCAGGGATATGCGGGAAACCCGATCCCCGGCGTCGCCATCGCCATCGCCAACTACAATTCCGGCATCTCCACCATCAGCACCACCTACCACGTCGAGGAAGCCCCCGGTCTCTTGATTGCGGCACCCATGGCCGCAGTGGACGCCGCAGAGAATGATAGCACGACGGCTGTACAAGGGACGGCCAAAGGCACTGAGCGAACCCCCTCACCTCAGTCCTGGGACAGAAGATATCCCCTTGGCGATGGTCACCACCTTGGTGAACCCATATGGGGAGGTGGTGACGTCGCAAGTGAAGTATGTACAGCGGAGGGAACTAATAAGCGTGAGGAAGGGAGGCCAGGCTGGTGGGCCAGCCGCCTAAGGAGAGGGGCAGTGTCACGTGCACTGGCCTGGTGCAGGGACAAAAAGTGGCAGGTACAATTTTACGTTAGGAGACGCATATTTGAATACAGGGTGCGTCACGCGCACACCACTTCCAGCCCGGAGTCCTGGACAGAACGGGCGGTGGTGTGACGTGACGTCACCCTGTCACTTCCTGACCCACTACCATTACCGACCGGCTATTACTTCACCTCGTTTACGCGTACTTACCCCATGGCTCTAGTATGACTACCGGACTGTGACTAGCGACTGCGGGCCCCACATGGGTCCAAGACTGTATAAATAGGAAGGGAAACTGGGGACTTATTCCTCAGTTTCGGCTTGATTCGATCCAATTCACTGTACCGCCTTCGAGATCTTCTTGCTGAAGATCTCTAAGGATTATAAACTTGTCTTTGCGGCCTTATCGGTCTGATCTAAGATCAAGCTCACAATCGAGTCGCCACTCAGCTCCCTCAGAAGTCAAACTGCGATCTTATCTTATCTACTTCAAGATCGAACTGTCTTACTTCAAGATCGCCCTATTACTCGCCTTGATCCTCACTTATCTAACGATAGTGTGGACTGTCTGTTATCTTATCGCCCTGAGAACCTTGGGACATCACCAGGGTTGAAGTCGAGTGAGAACTCAAGACAAAGCCTCATCAGGCGACAGGCCCCAGTGAGCCTAACATGGGTGGCGAGAGAGGGCGTCGGCTTTGTTAGTAGCCCCAGGATGGTGGACTATGGTGATGTCATAGTCTCCTAGGGTTAGGATGTAGCGGGCGATCCATTGATTAATCTTCTGGGGTGATCGGTAGTACCGAAGGTTCTTGTGGTCTGTGATAACCAGAACCTGGTGTTGTGCGCCCATGAGGAGGTGGTGCCAGTGTTCTAACCCTCAGATGATGGCCAGGAATTCCCTATCCCAGATAGGATAGTTACATTCTGTTGCAGTGAATGTTTTGGAGTTGTATCCTACTGGTCTGCAGCGTCCCTGAGGGTCACATTGGTACAGGATGGCTCCTGTCACGTTCTGGGATGCATCTACCTCAAATTCATAGGGTCATGCAGGGCTAGGTTGCCAGAGGACTGGATCGCTTGTAACGATGTTGATGAGTTTCTCTACTGCGGCTGAGCATTCATCCATCCAGATGAAGGGAGTCCCTTTTCCCAGCAGCTTGGTGAAGGGGCGTGCAATTTCTGTGAATCCTGGGATAAAGGGGCATTGATATCCCAGGACTCCTAATGTGGAGCGCAACTGTTTGACACTAGTGAGAATGCGGGGCCATTCCTTGATTCCCTTCAACTTGCTGGACTCAATGTGCAATGATTCGCCGTCGATGACAAGTCCTAGGTATTCCACTCTTCATTGTTTGAAGAGGCACTTCTGTGGCTTGAGGAAGAACCATCCCTCTTCCAATACGTCCAGAAGTTCGTGGACGATTTGACAATGCAGGGCATAGTTTAGGGGTGTTGTGACGAGGATGTTGTCCATGTAGACGAAGATCATCCTGGGGTATTTGAGCTTCAGCGGGCGGAGTAGTCTGTCCATGACTCGCTGGAAGGTGCTTGGGGCATTGCATTGGCCGAAGAGCATGACCCAAGGTTCAAACAGCCCCTGTGGCATTTTGAAGGTGGCCTTCCACTGATCTCCTTCCTTGATGCGCACATTGTGGTATCCCCAGCGAATGTTGAACTTTGTGAACAGGGCACATCCTTCTAAGTCTCGGGTGAGGATGTTAATGTTGGGCAGAGGGTAGACATCTCTGATTGTCCACTTATTCAGCATTTGGTAGTCCTGGACTGGGCAGAGGGATCCATCTTTCTTCTTGATGAAGAAGAAGGGCGTGGCATAAGGGGATTTTGACAACTGGATGTATTCTTTATCAAGCTGTTCCTTTATCCAGGCGTCGGTGGCAATTAGTTCTTTAGGATTAAGCAGATAGACCTTGCAGTCTAGCGTTGCTGGGGCATCTGGCTTGAGGTTGATGGCATGGTCGTCTTTGTGACTGGGAGGGAAGCACTGTGCTTCCTTCTCGGAAAAGACCCTCCAGTGATGCACATACTCTCTTGGGACGTCTGCGGCAGTAGGGATCTTGCATTCCTGGTGCGCTTGTATTGCCCATTCTTGTGCGATGTTGGTTTGGTTAATCTGGAGGACAAGGCTATCTCCTTCCTCCCATCCTGTTGCACTCAGGGCATGGCCTAGCATTTGGGCATAGTGCAGTAGGGTCCTTGGCTGTTCTGGTGCCTTTCTTCCAGTTGTTGTAAGTGAGATTGGCCCTCCTTGGATGGATCATGTGGTCCAATTGATATCGGGGTTGAATGCATGGAGCCATGGGAAGCCTAGGATGGTTCTATCTCGTCCTAGGTTTGCCCAGTAGAAGCATTGAATGTGCTCCTTGTTTCCTTGTTTGATTAGCAGATCGCAGTATGTGGTGATGCATCCGCTGCAGTTTTCTGATCCATCCACGTTGTACAGGAGGCAGGGCTGGGGGAGTCAGTGTGGGGTGAGGCGGAGTCTTTTGGTGGTTTTCTTGTTGACAAATGTTACGATCTCCCTTGCGGACTGCGGACCGTTTTCCCCTTACGCTTACGTCCCCATGCTTACCCTTATCCCGTACATGACTCGGTTTGACTCGCACTCGCTTACTGTACGATATGACGCCTGTGGAGCGTGCGTGACTCATGTGGAGCGATGTGGCCATCGCTCCACTACTATACTTAGCTCCGGATCTTGGACTGACTCGCTACCCTCGTTATGACTCAGGTAGTAGTTAGCACGTGTCCTCTTGTAGCTCCCTATATAAGGAGCCCCCTTTGCGCCAGTCAAGCCTTAAGCTTGACTTAGTTTCGTAATCGAGACCTGACCTTGCTTCAACCCTTGAGCTTGCCACTCTAAGACGCTCCCATTGCCCCTTTGCCTTGTTTCGGCTTTAGTGCTCGCCTGGCACTATCTCGCTTCGCTCTCACACCCCTCTAAGTCGGCTGCAACGACTTAGCTTTGAACACCGAAGTCGCAAGCGCTCGCGACTTAGCCGTTCTACTCCGAAGAGTCTGCTTACTCTTGCGTCATCGAGACCACCGGAAGTGTCTCGCTTAGGACCACGTGCTCGTTGCCCTCGCACGTGTTCACTCTAGCCACACGCCTAGTTGCACAAGTCGTGCTCACGGCCCCTCGAGCCGTAACAACAAAGTTGTCTGTGGCGCCACTGTCCACTAGTGCTCTTTCTGCAGCCTTCCCATGTATGTTTGAAAACATGAAATTGGCATTGACACTATTTCGATTCAAGACATACATGGTACAGATTCGCGAAGCTTGATCTCAGGCTGATAGATCAAGCTGCTTTAAAAATCCAGATCTTCTTCTATGATCTGGTCAAACATGGCAGTACATTCTGTGGCATTCATAGAATGTAGCTGGGAGATAAGGTCTGACTGCATCATTTGGCTGGCACCGTCTTCTGGGGCAATGCTGGGGGCAACTTGGCTTTCTGTTTCAACTGCCCTGGCTCTGGGTGGTCCCCGGCGTCTGGGTTTCTTGCTACATTGGTTTGCACGGTGTCCCACTTCTTTACAGAAGAAGCACTTTCGCTCATCCATGAGTTTTCTCTTTTCTGCTTCAGTCAGTGGCCCTCCTAAGTGGTTGGCGTCAACCTCCATGGGGACAGGGCTGTTGCTTCTCCTGGGTCGAGCAGGAGCAGGGGGATCTCTGGGGACAAAGCGGGGGCGCAGCACGAAGCGTGGTGTGAAGCATGGTGGGTTGGGATTGGGTCCCAGCATTGCTGTTTTGTGCGCTGTTCTTTGGATCTCTTTGCACGCTGCCTCCTTCCATCCCTCAATTGTTGTAGGGACTGTGTCTCTGTCGAGGATTTTGAGTGCTATTCCCCGACATAGGCCTTTTGTAAAGAGGTCCAGGGTTCCTTGTTCGTTTGGGGACCATCCTGAGGCTAGGATGTAGTGATCAAAGCTGGCGATGTACCCGTCAATATCATCTCCCTGCATGCGCAGCTCCGTGAGTTTTCAGTAAGCTTCCTGTTCTTTGGCCATGTCTGTGAATGCCCGTTTGAAGCTATCTTTGAATTCGGTCCATAGGACTTCGTCTGTGTACGCAATGGGATTGATCTGTCTGGCGACCTTGTTGTTGAGGGCTTTCATCTGGGCATCACCCCAATCGTTGACTTTGGGTCCCCTGATAAGGGATATGGCAAGGGCCACACAGTTGTAGGGGATGGTGACGTTTTCCGAGGTGCTGTGGAGAATCCTGTAGATGTTGAACTCCCTGAGGAAGTTGTCGCTTTTGCTTCGGTCTCCTTCGAAGGTGGTGGGTTTATTTCCAGTGGCGCCATTGTCATTTCTTGGTGGGGCGACTGTGGCCATAGCTGGGGCTGCTGGTGCTGGTGGTTGTGGCTGTTGGAGGATGGGGGGCGGTGTGGTTGGCTGGGCTGCTGTGTGGGTGATTTGCAGGAGCTGGGGTGTTTCTTGGGTCTCTGGCTGGAGTGGGTGGGTTCCCTGTAGTGTTGCTACGTCCTGGAGTCTGGTGCTGATGAACTCTTCTAGGGGCAAAATAGTTTGTGGTACTGGCATGGGTTCCTCTCCTTCGCTGGCGCTGTGGAAGGCAGATGATGCTTGGCTAGGGCTAGCTGGGTTGATGCTGATAGGTTCTGGGGAGTCCGGTTTGAGCGAGCTATGTCCTAGTCCAGGCTTGTTGATGTGTTTTGATCCTAGGACTTCTTCTGCTTGTGTCCAGTATCTTCCTTGGTTGTAGACTATGAGGTACCAGTCGTCGTTAAGGTATTCAATAGCCCTTTCTCTGATGCCTAGTGGGGTGAATAGGTGGATGTGGTAGCACCAGTAGTTGTTTGTGTCGTTTCTTTTCCAATAGGCTTCTCCTTTGATGTAGTCAGGGAGGTCGTCTTCCCTTCTAATGGGTACCCTTGTTCTAGTTCCTGGTGTGAACGCGAGTCTGATTTCTTCCAGGGTTATTTAATGAAGGGGGAAGCCTGCTGTTTCGAAAAAGGCATTACAGATGAAATCGAGTTCTTGTGCAAAGCTCTCAAGCTCGCTAATCAGTTGGTTTAGAAGGCGGTGGTGGTGGTTGGGTCCTCTGTCGCAGAGCCAAATGCACTGGTGGCTGTGGCAGATGGTGTCACCCCTGGCTTGGTCAAGTAGGTGGTGGACCCACTCTATAGCATCAAGGAGGGAATCTGGCATGATTTCTCTAGGTCTGGTCAGTCCGTGTCTTCGAGCAGACTCCTGAGGGTGGCTTCTAGCATATTAAACTCTCCTTGCCACTCTTGGTCAATGTGGCAAAAGATGTCTCTTTTAGTGTTTACAAGTCCAGTCCATAGGACTGAAAAAAGACTGAAAACTGGACCCAACCCAACTGCAAAAGACCGGACTTTCAGTTGCAGTTGCCCTAATTCTTGGTATTACCAGTTGCCAGTTGCCCTAATTGGTAGAAAAACAAAAACTGAAAAAGACTGGTTGCAATCAGTTGCAACTGGTCCTTTGTTCAGTTCTAATAGATGCACATAGGACACTACAAAATGTGTAAATACACTTGAAAAGACCTCAAATACCATGTTAGGTCACTTGAGTGTAAGTAGTGCATCAGGTATTTGGAAATTATCTTAACCCAGCTTAAGTCCTCTTAAATTGTTTTAAGCACA
>QLOS01001931.1:0-17229 GCA_003313725.1 Russula sp. MG48 | reverse complement strand
CTCCCACGCCTAGAGAAGCAGTGAAGGCTCGAGGTCACACTAGGGAAGTCCCTGGGAGGAACTTGAGCTTCAGGACGGGTAGAACTAGCTTGATTGCTCAAGAAGTCAAGTCTGAGGTACATAGAGACAAGACGACACACTATAAGTACTTAGCAGGGTCGGGGGTAGGTAAGAGTGCGTCATAGTAAGTAATGATGTCACTGGTATGGGCACTGGGTAGGGTAAGGGGAAACGTGTCATGGTTAGTGTTTGAAAGTTCAGTCCTATGGACCGAAAAAAAACCGGAAACCGGACTGGACCATAACTGGTAGGAACTGGACCGCCAGTTACGGTTTTCCCGATTTGGGGTAATACTAACCGGTTCCAGTTCTATTGAGTATATACAATCAAAACTGCCAAAAAACCAGTTATAACTGGTTTGAACTGGCTTTTTGCTATTTACTGAGGCATCATAATTTAGATTCACTTTTTATTAGGATTTAAGCAACTATATTATGTTTTGTAACTGGGAGGGAGCCCAACTGTAGTCAGGACGCGCACGGGCTGTATTTGGCAATGTTTGCCACCGTACACACTGACGCGCGTCGCTCCCTCACCCTCTCTCAACTCAACGTTGCCCACTGGATGGCACGCTCAATTGAGCGTGCCGTCCTTTGTATGTTTTTCTTTTCTTTTTTGTTGTATCACTCTTACTAACCAATAATGGTCTTTCGCAGGTACATAGACGCAGCTGCCCATCCACCAGGCCCACCACGTCGCCAACACCCCCCTCGCTCGCAATGTGGGCTGGGGGTGTTTTTTTTTCGGTCTTCTGTGCCGATGCTTTGCCGCTACATCACCGCCGCCACCCCCCCTCGCTCAGAAAGGCGAACTGGGGGTGGTTTCGTCCTTTATGGCGACGCCCCGCCGCCACATCGCCGCTGTCATCAACGGGGCAGCAGTGACGGAGCTGCAGCAGTGGCGTCGACGGCATCGACGTGACGGTGGTATCGACAGCATCGACGTGACAGCAGCATCGACGACATCAACGCGACGGCAGCGACATCGACGACATCGACGTGGCGGCAGCGACAGCAGCGACGCAGGCTGCATCGACGGCAGCCGGCAACGGCAACGACGGCAGTGACGCGGGCTGCATTGACGGCGGCCAGCGACAGCAGCGACGTGGGCTGCATCGACATCTTCACCACCCCCTCGCACACAAGCGCGCGAGGTCCTTTGCTACAGTTAACCTGTCACAACAGCCCCCTCTCGCGGGTGGTTTAAATGTATTACTGTATTTATTAAATAGATGCTCAGTACTACCTTAGATTTTAGCTTAATATTATTATGACTTTGACTTTGCCTGCGTTATGAAAGAGTCAAAAGACCGGTCTGGACTGGTTCCAACTAGTCATAAACTGGTCATGGTTCCAACCGGTTTGAACTGGTTATCAGACCTGAACTGGACTGACTAAGACTGGTCCTCAGTGGTTCAGTCCGGTTTTGAGCTACTTTCTGAAAATATGAAACTGGTCACAGTTCCGGTTATTCCCAAAAAGGGCAAAAAAACCGGACCGGACCGGACTTTCAAACACTAGTCATGGTACAGGGTACAGGGCACCACAGCAAGTGGTCAGTAAGCATAGAGCTGCCCAGAGGCGGCAGGGCAAAGGTACAGGGCAATGAAAAAGTAACAGTAAGCGGTCCAGATTGTAACATCAAGCCAGACACGCCCTCAACACTCGACTGCAAGGTCTACCCCCTCACCCCTAAGGAAGACATCGCACTACAAGACTTCATCGACGAGAATCTCAAGAAGGGATACATACGGGCCTCGAAGTCGCCCTATGCGTTCCCCTTCTTCATCAAGAAGAAGAACGGCGACCTCTGACCGGTACAGGACTATCGCAAACTGAACACATGGACCATACATGACACCATGCCCCTACCCCTCATCCAGGAACTCATGGATCGACTCACAAGGGTGAACGGACAGCTGGCAGCCCTCTTCACAAGGTTAGATATTCGCTGGGGCTACAATAACATCAGAATTTGCGATGGAGACCAATGGAAGGCGGCATTCAAGACCAATCGGGGGCTTTTTGAACCCATGGTCATGTTCTTTGGACTCACAAATGCACCAGCCACCTTCCAATCCATGATGAACCACCTATTCTGCAAACTCATTAACGAAGGATACGTCACAGTCTACATGGATGACATTCTAATTCACACTCCCTGCAACATCACCCTCCACTGTCGTGTTGTGGACGACATCCTGTCCATCTTGGCACAAAACGACCTGTTCCTGAAACCACAGAAGTGCATGTTCAAAGCAGACTCCGTCGAGTACCTAGGAGTCATAGTCTCAGAAAATACGATCGCTATGGACCCAATCAAAGTCACAGGAGTTAAAGCCTGGAGGGTCCCCACCACGCTGAAGGAGGTTCGGGCACTGCTCGGCTTCCTGAATTTCTATCGCATGTACATCAGGGGGTTCAGTACCCTTGCCGCGCCCCTCAACGCGTTGGTAGCTCGCTGTGCAAAAGGAGGGAAGTTCCACTGGGAAGAGGCGCACCAATGGGCCTTCGAGGCTCTTGTCAATGCCATCACCACAGCACCCGTTCTCCAACAGCCCCAGTTTAACAAGCCCTTCATTGTGGACATGGACGCATCCGCATATGCGATTGGCACAGTCCTGCAGCAGCGAGACAACAAACAGAAACTATGACCAGTCGCATTCCTGTCAGCGACACTTGACGCGACGCAGAGGAATTGGGACATATACGACAAGGAACTCTACGCTGTCATAAAAGCCCTGGAATACTGGAGACCATACCTAGCCGGCTCACACCACCAGACCCTTATCCACAATCCACACCAACCACCACAACCTCACATATTTCAGAAAGTCGCAGAACCTGAATCAACAACAGGCGCGATGGCACCAAGAATTAGCAGATTACGACTTCAAATTGGTCCACGTCCCAGGAAAACGACACATCCCAGCTGACTTCCTCTCCCGACCCTTCGGTGAAGACCAAGGGGAGGACGATAACAAGGGAGTAGTCATGCTCCCCGACTTTAGATTTGCAAAGCTATCATTCCCAGAAGAACTTGAAGAACGATGTGAGGTATTACGCCTCCACCACGATCACCCATTAGCCAGTCACCCAGGGATTGCCAACACACAACACCTGCTTGAGCAGCAGTACGAAGGAGAGGACATGAAGGAGTTTGCCGCAGAATACATACGTGGCTGTGCCTCATGCCAAGAAAACAAACCATGCACTCATCACCGACGCACACCCCTGCAATCATTGCCAGTAGAACCCCAACTAGGACCCTTCCAAACGATCGCCATGGACCTTATCACCGACCTCCCCGAATTGCATGGCTTTAACGCTGTGCTCACGATCATCGACCAGGGCTGTTCGATGGCAGCCAAATTCCTACCCTGCACTACCAACATCACTGGGGAAGGAGTGGCAGCGCTATACCTGTGCCATCTCATCCCGTGGTTTGGAATCCCCAGGAAGATCATCAGTGACCGCAACCCCAGATTCATGTCACAGTTCACCACAGAACTGTGCCAGCTCCTCCATATTCAGCAGAATGCGTCAACAGCGTTCCACCCCTGAACTGACGGTGCAAGCGAGCGTGCCAATCAGTGGCTGGAGCAGTATCTCCGCCTCTGGACCTCAAATGACCAGACCGCCTGGGCCCCCTACCTTCCACTGGCAGAATTCATTCACAACTCATGGCCACATGATCGTTCTGGACAAACACCCCACCAACTCCTCTTTGGCACCAAACCCTTCATCCCGATGTCCACTGAAGAAGCCTGGGTGCCTGAAGTCACCAAGTGCCTTCAGAAGGTCCGGGAAGCACGGGAAGCTGCAGCCAGAGCATTCCAGACCGCAATGGACCGCACGATCCCCATAGAATTCAAAGAGGGAGATCAGGTGTGGCTTGAAGGGCGCAACCTCAAGCTACACTACCCAACGATGAAGCTAGCACCCAGACGATATGGACCATTCCCCATTACCCAAAAACTGTCACCAGTTACTTACCGACTCAGCCTTCCCACATCAATGAGGATTCACCCCACGTTCCATGTGGACCTCCTCACATGGTACGTCGAAACAGTCGCCCATGGACATAATTACACCCGGCCAGATCCAGAAGTAATCGAGGGGGAGCCTGAATGGGAAGTCGAATCAATCCACAAGGCAGACCTTTACGGCAGACGACGGGAACTCCGTTTCCTTGTGCACTGGAAGGGCTTCCCCACATCTGAAGATTCATGGGTCTTGGCCCTGGACCTCCATGCACCTGACCTCATCGAAGACTTCTATCGACGCAACCCTAACGCACCACGAGCCACGCCCCAAGCGCCGAGGCATCGCTTCCCTAGAGAGGGGGGTAATTCCCCTACGCCCACTCCCACGACACCATCGATAACGACGGAAGCACCAAGATCGTTAGCCCCACAACCGACCACGAGACCAACAGTGACGACTACAAGAATGTTACGACATCCCTCGCCGTCCGTAGCCAAAAGCCAGACCGGTCCGCAGTACCGCCCGGACCGCCGTGCCGCCCGGGCCGCCGGCCCGTTGCCCCGAGATTCCAGTGCAAGCCCTTGGTGTAGAGCATTCCGCCAAGAGGATACCGGACTTTGCCGTGACGGAGATCTCCGGCGGAGATCTCCATAGATACCTAATGACTCACACTGACTCACCAGTGGCTGATGGAGTATGACTCCACAGTCTAGACCGTTCCAGACCGCCTTCGCCTAATGCTGGGGATTCCCCTAGGGATTCCCCCTTGTTGCCACTTCTATTCTTAGCCTATGACTCACCCTTGCCACCTGACTCCGCCTTGCCCCACTATGCCTAGACTCACGCTCCACCCTATGTGGAGCAGTACGATACAGCCTCGCGCTCCACGCTGTGGAGCTACTATACTTAGAACCAGTGCCAGCCTGCGCCGCCTGAGAGATACTTACTATACATAGAAGAGCCCTCATGTATATAAGGTAGCCTGCTGAGATGGAGACGCCCCATCTCAGACTTAGTCTTATATCCACAATAAGATAGTCTTGTCACCTCCTGCCTAGTCTGCCAGATCCCCTTGAGTAGTCAAGCCTCTTGGGTCACACTCCTGCTTCCCTCTTCACGCCACTTAGAGTCTGCTGCAAAGACTCTACTAGATCTTGTGTCCACTTAGGGAACCACATCGGTAGTCCCTCTGTCTGACACTTGCCCTGCCATTCACGTGACCAAGTCACCTCACATGTCTTACCTCCAGTCTCACGATCACGTGACGCCTCATGTGATCAGCTTAGCTCAGTCGACCACGTGCTTGCCCTTGCACGTGCATCAAGACCACTTGGCTTGCCTTTGCCTTGTGCTGTGGTGACCCGGTTTACGCTTTCGCCACGAACGACCTGTGGAGTTGTAACAAAGAACTGGCAGAACGACACGACTTCCAGCAAGATATGCACTCCTCAAGCTAATCCCCAGATTTCAACACACAACCCACACACAATCAACCATCCCCTTCAACACCAGCTGAATGAACCACAACATACGTTACACACGAACATTTCCCCTGAAAGAAGAATACCCAAGACCCCCCAACCTCCGCACCTTCCACATCCTAGCTTCGCCAAAAGCCATCCCCTTTATACCCAGAGTAGCATATCACGAAACTCGACAAGAACAGCATGCACGAATCCACAGCTACTTTTGCAAAACCGACTGGTGCCCCTACCATCGCTAATGCCCCCGTTTCCATTCGAACCGTACTCACCCACAGACAAGAAATGCCTCCAATATCACTCCTACTATGCCACTGTTGCACCTCCCGGATTGCCACACGTGGAACCCCCTTCTGCCACTCCCGCTGACCATGTACCCGGACTTCTACCAAGTATTCCCTGTAAACACTTGCGACCACCAGACAACGAGTCATCTGGCTCCAGTCTCAACAGAATTGAACCACATCCAGATCGACCTCACACAAATCTTCCAGAAGCTCCATCTAGCCACAGTTACCCACTGCCTACGATGCAGACAGACGTGTCAACCCAACATAACCCCAGAACACACACGACTAACGATCTATTGGACCAGCTGGAAGCTGAACTGGCTCAGCTTGGGACAGATCATGAAGAACCTCAAACAGACACACCAACCGCCTACACCAATGAGGCGCACCACACAACCACCAGCATTATCGCCTCTGGATTCACTGACACCATCTGAAGTGCCGTCCCCGTCTCTGCAGTACCCATACTCGCCCTGAGATCACCGCGACCATGGTTCGTGCGACAAGCATTCAGAGATGCCCTCGACCGGTAGGGCATGACACAGGTTTTGGCTTAAAAATTTTCCCACGGTCCCTGGAAGGTCCAGTTTTGGACGAAATTCTTAGTTGAGGAGTGAAACTGATAGAGAATTGATTGAGCTATATCTCCACCAAATCTCAACCAATTTGGATGATTATTGGTGTGTCAGGAAGCAAAACACCGCGAAAAACCGTGCGGGTTGAGAAACTGCACGATTTTCCACAGTATTTTGCTTCCTGACACACCAATAATCATCCAAATTGGTTGAGATTTGGTGGAGATATAGCTCAATCAATTCTCTATCAGTTTCACTCCTCAACTAAGAATTTCGTCCAAAACTGGACCTTCCAGGGGCCGTGGGAAAGCAAATCAGCAAAAACCCGTGTCATGCCCTATCGACTGGATGCACAACCAAGCCCTTACGTACCAAGTGGTTTGGAGCCCAGAAGAAGTGCAAACCCTACATGACACCAATAGAGAAGCTCACTCCATTGCCATCACCCTATCCACCATCCACCAGATTGCCTGTGACGAGACCTGCCACAGCACCCCAGATCATGACCACCGAATCCTTGAACACCTGAAGCAATTCGGCAAAATCAGTGACAGCATCCTCCACGCCATTGATAATGGCAGAATCACTGTCACGCCCACCAAGTGAGCGTACCTCCACAGGCGAAGGAGGGGGTGTAGGCGACGTTGGCGACTGGGGCCTCGATGGTAGGAGGTCTGTATACCTCTCGCATGCAGGCATACTCTTGTGACGTCTGATACTGAGCTTTCCCTTGCCTTTGAGCATATGCTAGCGCTCTGCAAAGGGGTGCATGAAGTCTGGCAATCGACCAGAGGATCTGGGGTTCACAAGCGAAGGGAGGAGACCGTTCACAAGCTGAGATTACAAGAGAACAGACTTAGGGTCTGTCCTAGGCATACAACGCGATATAAGTACATACAGGGGTGACTCAGGAGGAGTCAGAGCGAGTCATGGTGTCCCTAGGACACTGCTACTAGTACAGAGTCACTAGGAGTCATTGGGAGTCATTGTACCGTATGAGTCAGTAGGTGCCAAGGCAGCGCATGCGCAGAGGCGTGCAAATGTAGCACTAGTGGATGCGCGTCAGACCCGACGGCCCGTCAGGCCATGTGGTAGCTGTACAGAGCGAGATAGGAAGGCATAGACGGAGTCACGGGCTGTAGGGGCCCAGCAGTCCATAGGCAAAGCGCAGGGGGCAGTAGGCAGTAAGAATGAAAAGAAATGAAGCATACAGTGAAGCGGGAGCATAACAATCACCCTTTCTGATGAATCCCGCGCAGTTCTTGATTACACTCGATTCGGTTCCTTATTTTGAATTACGATATTGGTTATGACTGCAACTCATGACTCATCCCTGACCCATTATGATTTGAGCTCCAAACTTGTACGATACTGATAAGGTTGCACTGATCCCCACCACGAAAACAGACACCCCCATGTTCTCTTCCAAACCATCCTCCCCGTCGACCCGTACTTCGCCACCCACTCACTGCCCACTGGAACCCCTGATACACTACCTCACTCTCCGTTGCCTGACACAATCATCCACTGCATTGCGATACACCTGACGACGATGCTCACGAATCACGAATTATAGGAAGAATGACCTAGAGCGTTGCGTGCAAGAAATAATCCAAGCAATAGACGCAGCCAGTATGCGAGCAGTCTTAGCTCGCCGACAATTCAATCAGAGGTTCCAGCACCACTCAGATGAGGCCGGCATGCTCATCAGCGATCCCGAGGAGGACATGATGATGACTGATGCCTGGTGAAGCCGGGACATCTTCAGACTTAGAAGGGGGGCAGTGTTACCCTTTTTCCCCTTTCCTCTCACTCTCTACCCATGTTGACTCCCTGACGCCCCGAACCCACGACTCTAGTACGATACCAGACTCATGTGACTTGTTAGGAAGCCTGTTCCCACACCCACTAGCTATATGAGGTAGCCTAGACTGTAACTGTGTTACGCTCGAGCTCTGAGTGTATCGTATCAATGTCGGTCGCTGTGTCGGAGGCGACGACTCAGGCACTGCAGAACTCGGGCTTGAGTCCAAGGGCAGTGGTGGTCTGTTACGGCTCGACAGGCCGGTAGCATGACTTGTGCGATACGAGACTATGTGCAAGACGCGTCACGTGAGTATGATGCAAGGGCACGTGCCTATGCGCGAGTGACTGAGTGCGAGTTGCTTGAGCATGAAGGTAACGTGATCCTTCCCACGTGACCGTAGGGATGACAAGTGACTTGGAGTAAGCACGAAGTAGATAGGTGTCTAGATAAGGGTGATATCTAGGGACACGATCCAGAGCTGAGTCTTGCAGCGACTCAGAGAGGCATGTGAGACGAAGCGAGTTCTTACTGCTCTCAGAGGGCTAAACCACGTCTGGGAGAGGAAGCAGAGATGAGGGTTCGAGACTTTAGTCGATTGCGAAACTAAGTCAAGCTTAGGGCTTGACTGGCGTAAACTAGAGCCCTTATATAGGCTCTACAGGAGAGGTCACGTGCTACTGCCATCTGAGTCACAACAGCGATGCAGTACAGCCTAGATGTGACATAGGGTCACATCTGTGAGTCATCGTAGGGATCAGCCAATAGCATAAGTAGAGTGCACAGCAGAGGGCTGTGCCGTATCAGTATCAGTCACGAGTAACGCGAGGCAGTATCGTATGAGCGCAGCCTGGTCACAGGCTGTGCTGCCAAGCCGGATCACGTCAGTCATCACAGGAGTCATGGTAGGTAAAAATAGATAGTCTGGGCCGTAGTAAGCGTACCAGAGATCGTAACAGTATGCCCCCTCCTAAGGGGGAATGGCTGCCACGGCATTTAGGTGGGAGGAGCAGCGCGCACGTGCCGGAGCGGGACAACCCAACGGGGAGGGGAGACTTGTCTTGGACGAGTGCGAGGAGTGATCCGCACTGGGAGTGCGGTGATGACGTCGGTCTGGTGGGTGGCAGGGCGGCCACGCAGGTAGTAGTCGAGGGGTGGCATGACAGGTCGCGCCAGTATCTGGTCCAGCTTTGGACTGATGCGCGACATGACGGCGGCCTCATAGAGGCACAGCTCGATGAGCCTCAGCTTGTCCCACAGCTCATGGCTGCGGCGCACAAGGGCGGCGTCCTGCTCCAGCTGAGCAGCGGAGTAATCGTTGCGGTTCGCCGGCAGGCGGGTAAGGTGGGCGTACTTGACGGCGAGCTGGTGATGGAGGGTGTGGATGCCGACGCAGTACCTGTGGACGTCAGCCGTCAGTCCCGGGTCCCTGAGATCCTCGATCAACTTGTCGACGTGGCGGCGGTGAGGATGGTTCCCATTGAGGGGCATGAGATCCCAGTCGTCGATGGCGGGGAGGTGTTTGTCGTCGTGCGGTTTAGCGTAGAGGGGCTCGGCGAAGATGGGGGAGTTGGTCGTGAGGCGTCCTAGAATGATGGGCTCGTCAAAGTGTGGGAAGTGCGCGTAGTACGTGGCGGGGATGAGGCGGTTATTGTGATCGGGGACAAGGATAATGTTCCGGTCACCTGGGTTGTCGTCAAGTCTATTCCATCGCAGGAAATAACCATCGTAGCCGATGGTGTTGACGGGTTGCCCATAGCCTGGCGTCGGGGCGCTGGTATTGACGATGGGGACTCCTCCTGCTTGATTGAGGGCGGCGGCGGCGACGTTTGCGTAGCTGCGGATTGGCGTAGTGGCCGCGTTGGTGGTCTGCTGGCCCATGTTGGCGGCGGTAGCGGCGGTATTCCCAGGGACTGCGCCCTGCTGCTGTGGTAGTCGCTGAGCATCTGCGACAGCTGTCGTTCTCAATGAGCTCCACATGGCGTGTCCATCCCCGATTCGTACAGGAGCGTTGCAAGTTGCGCAGAAGTTGTCTGAGCTAAGGGGGTGGTTGGCGTAGTCTGAGTGCAAGCTAGGGACCGGAGAACTTCCGCCAGGAGTTGGTCGGCCTGTTGTTCCAGGCTGTGTTAGGGTTCACAGGGACCCTGTGGTACTAAGACCCGGTTCGTTCGCTGTGTGCGTGTAGACCACACAGAAGCCTTCGAGTCCCTTCAATGGGAAGGGAGGAGGAGGTGGGAATTAGAGGTACGCGAAGAGCCCGTGACGTGAGGGGTCAGAGCCCAAGGGATGGTATGAGAGTGGGTCTAAGATAGAGTCGCAGCGACTCTAACTTGAGATGGTCTAGACCCACTTAGGTCTTCGCGCGTGAGAGGGAGATGTGATCCCGAGGAAGGGGTCACGGGAGAGTTGGGTATGCGCAAGGAAAGGACACAAGTCAGTGAGACTTAGTGACCCAAGATAAGGGACGATGACGTTGGCGTGGAGAGGACGATGACGATGATGTAGTGCGCACACAAGGGACTAAGGAGGTAGGACTGGGGAAGCACTGTGATTCAAGAGCGAACAAAGCTCAAGCTTGGGGAGTAAGCCCTGAGCTTGAGCGACTTAAATACATCTGGAACCAAGTAACATGGCTACTAGTAAAGTACAACTAGTAGTGGTAATAGTAATCCAGACGCGACAATGTCCAGCCACAAGTACACAGAGTATTAGTAAATACAACTACTGCAGTCCATAGCAAATGGCTAGTACAGTAGTTGGTGCGACAGTCCAGCAGTCCATCACACAGCCCCCTCCTTTCCCCGGCAGTACGGTGTCATCTTGTGACCCTAAGTCACATGACGCGGTCACCTGACAGGGTTGCTTGAGGGAGGATTAGGCACGTGCGCACGCATAAGTAAAAAAGGAAAATAAGTAGTCTGACCCCGCGGCAGTCCGTAGCATCATCCCCCTCCTTAGGCGAGTGGCCTCACTCGCCTTAGTCGAAGGTCGGGTCCGCGGTGTCGTAGATGACCTCACCCTCTTCTACCGCGCCTAGGTGGTAGTCGCGCGTCGCGCGGAGGAAGAGGGGGTTGAGGCGCGGGCAGCGCCCCCTGTGGTACTGCTGGAATGGCGGGACCGCGCACTCCCACTCTGCGCAGCGAGAGTGGGGCACGGTGCACTGCGCCCCCCAGTGGCCGAAGAAGCCACAGTACTGGCACCAGCTTTGCCAGGGGCACTGTTCGAGGGTGTGTGGAGCGGCGGGGTGTAGGCAGCGAGGGCACGGCGGGTTACTCACCAACGGGCCTCTCCGTCGGGTTGCCGCCGAGATCGTTTCGAGGAGCGCAGTGTGTCGCTCCACACTCTGTACTTCTCCTTGAATTCTTGTGGCCGTATTAGTGCTTGGCCTCACGCCACGGCCACGGTGCGCTCAGCCACGATTCCTCCGTGGGGATCGATGAGGGTCATTACCTGCATGAGGGGCTGCAGGGGGTGTGCTTCGGTTTTGGGGGGCGGCTCGCTGACTGCCCGCCGCGCCAGCAGCGCGGCTGCCAGCTGCGGGTTGGCCCGCGGCCAAGCCCGAAGCTGGGGGGGAAGGGGAGCGGGAGTCCTCACTGAGGAGGAAGAGGTCCGCGGCGGTCGGGTATGGCCCGACAGGTGTTGGAGCTGCGATGGAGGGGGCGCTGGCGGAGGCGGAGGTGACGGCGGAGGTGGAGGTAGAGGCGGCGGCGTTGGCGTCCACGCCGGGGTACGTTTGCGCTTGGGCATCGATGAGCTGTGAGATGCCGGGGCAGAATCCTGTGACGTTCCTCCAATAGGGAGAAGGAGAGGAGGGAGGAGTGTTGGGGATCATTCTGCTGCCCTCATTCATTCCTTCCTCCTTAAATACTATCGTTCGGATAGCCATAGGGTTCTTGTCGTAGAACTCCTTCACCAACTCCGGTGCGTGTACGTTGTCAGCTGGTTCCCAGGTATCATGCGCTGGCGAATATCCCTCCCATCGGACCCTGTATTGGAGGGTCTTCTTGCGCCCATAGCGTCTGGACTTCAATATTTCTCCCACCTCGTATTCTTCTTCACCTTCGATCAGATCAGGTGGAGGTTCCACGAAGTTGGGGCCATGTTCCTCCGTTTCCTTATATGGTGACAGGAGCGAGGTGTGGAAGGTTGGGAAGATCTTCCATTGCGGCGGTAGCTCCAGCTTGTATGCCACTGGCGATATTACCTTGATGATCTTAAAGGGTCCGTATCGCTTTGCCGCTAATTTGGCCGTCGGATGGGATAATTTTAGATTGGTCCCCTCCAGCCAGACCTTCTCTCCTTCTTGAAATGGGCGGAACTTGCCCCTACCCTTCTTCCTTTCCGCTTGCAGGGTGATCATGCGTTGCGCCCTCCTTATCGCTTCTTGCGCCTGTTCTCGCATTTGTCGTAGTTGGTTCCCTCTTTCTTCTACTTCAGGCAATGGGGACACCACACTCTTCGGGACGTGCAGTTTGGGCGTATACCCCATCAGAAGCTGATAGGGGGTGAAACCCGTGGTGGAGCTCGGCCATGAGTTGTGCACGAATTGGGCCATGGGGAGCCATCGCGCCCAATCGTTCTGCTGGAAGTTCCCGTAGATCCGTAGGTACTGTTCCAGCCATTGGTTAGTTCGTTCTGATTGTCCGTCCGTTTGTGGATGATAGGCCGTGCTGATGTTCTGATTGATGTCCAGGATGCGCGCTAGTTCCCGCGTGAAACGTGATGTAAATCGAGGGTCTCGATCCGATATCACTCTCTTGGGCATGCCAAAGTGTGGGAAGACGTGTTTGGCGTAGAGGGCAGCTACGCCTGGTCCATCTATGGTCATATTGCACGGCAGAAATAGCGCTGCCTTGCTGCAGTCGTGGTCCGTTATTGTGAGGATGGAGTCGAAGCCTTCCGATGGGGGAAGGTCCACGATCAGGTCCAGGGCAATCGTGGCAAAGGGTTCAGCTGCGTCTGCTTGTGGCGTGATGGGAAATGGTGGGACCCGCGGTTTGTTCGTGGCCAGTTTGGTGCTTTGACACGTGGCGCACCCTCGCACATATTGTACTATGTATTCTTTGATGCCTGGCCACCAGTAGTCGGTCATCACGGCTCGGGCCGTACGGAAGATGCCAGGGTGTCCAGCGGTGGCATGGTCGTGATAGCAGGCCACCACCCTTCTTCGTAGTTCGGCATCTTCCGGTACCGCCAGTCTTCCTTGCCTAACCCAGCCCCCTTCTTCTTGTTGTACGCCATGATCCTTTCGCCATTGGTCGATAACATCTTTGTGCTGTTCTTGCGCCTTCTGCACTTCTTCTTCGAGCGTCCTCAGGTCTAGGGCTCGTGCGAAGAGGTGATCTGGCAATACTACCACTTTCTCATTATCGCCATGTCCTTCGTCCAATCCTGGCCATTGTGATAGGTGATCTGCTCGATTAGTGGCGCCTGGCTTGTGTACTAGTTTTAGGTCATATTCCTCCAGCCGAGGCACATATCGCGCCACTCTTCGATTGATGTTCTGGGGTTGTCGGTGGTATTGCAAGTTCTTGTGATCAGTGTAGACCAGCACTTCGTGTTCTGCTCCTAGTAGTAAGTGGCGCCAATGTTCGAGGCCCCTCATTACCGCCAGGAGTTCTCGGCCATATACGTCATAGCCCCGTTCTGCAGGGGAGAGGGCCTTTGAGTAGTATCCCACTGCTCGTAATCTTCCTTTGTCGTCCTTCTGGTGGAGGATTGCCCCTAATGCGTACTGCGATGCGTTGACCTCCAGTATGAACTGTTTACTGTGGTCCGGTCGTCTCAATACTGGGTCGCTGGCGACAATCCTCTTGAGGGTGCGTATCGCTTCAGTGCATTTTGGCGTCCATACGAAACGCTGTCCTTTCTTGGTGAGTTCGTTCAGGGGTTGTACTATCCCTGCATATCCATCGATGAAGGGCCTCTGGTACCCATACACTCCTAGCGTGCTGCGCACTTCCCGCACTGTTTTCAGGACTTCTGGCCACGTCGCCAGTCCATTG
The DNA here is from genome assembly GCA_003313725.1 of Russula sp. MG48. Lineage (NCBI taxonomy): Eukaryota > Fungi > Basidiomycota > Agaricomycetes > Russulales > Russulaceae > Russula > Russula sp. MG48. The sequence continues at coordinate 3,028 of QLOS01001931.1, read as the reverse complement.
CGCTTGGTGGGGTCAATGCGTATGATTCCTTCTTCTATTCTGATACCCAGGTAGTCCACAGCGCGCTGCTCGAAGCTGCATTTGGAGAGCTTCAGGAAGAAGTCCTCTCTGGCGATCAAGTCCAGCGCGTCATGCACGATTTGTTCATGTAGTCGAAGGTCGTCCGGGGTTGCTATCAGCACGTCGTCCATGTATACATGTACCATTCCTGGGTATTTGTTCTTTAGCGGGGCAAAGACTCAGTCCATAGTCCTTTGGAAGGTTGCCGGAGCATTCGTCATTCCAAAGAACATGACCAGAGGCTCAAAAAGTCCTATTGGGGTTTTGAACGCTGCCTTCCAGGTGTCCTCAGGGCGTATGCGGATGTTATTGTACCCGTCTCAAATGTCCAGCGTGGTGAATAGCACTTTTCCGTCCAATTGTTCCAATATTTGTTCGATGCGCGGCATCGGATATGGGTCACGCTCCGTCCACTTGTTCAGTTCTCTGTAGTCTTGTATCGGCCGCAGCGTTCCGTCCTTCTTCCCAATAAAGAACCAAGGTGAACCATAAGGAGAATCACTGTTCTTGATGCGCTTCAACTCCTTGTTTGTGGTCACAAATTCCCTGGTTACTCCTGTTTCCCCCCTGGTGAGTGGATAGATCTTGCAATTAATGGTGTCAGGCACTCCCGGCTTGAGCTGGATCGCGTGGTCTTCGGGCCGGGACGGCGGGAAGCGCTTGGCGGCATCTTCCGAGAATAGTCTCGCATGTCGTCGATATTTTGCTGGAAGATTTGTTGTCTTTTGTTTGGCTTTGTTTGCTTGTTGCGCCCATTGCTGCGCAGGGGCGACCATGGCGATAATTTCGTCGCCCTCTTCCCACTCCGGGTCTCTTCTTGCCGCTCGCAGCAACTGGCCAGTAAAGTGCCTTTTTCCCCACTTGAGCAAGGCGGTTTCTACTTCCACTGGCGGCCCCTTGAGTCTTCCTTCAGCCCAATCAATATTAGGGTTGAATTCTTGCAACCAAGGGTATCCAAAGATCGCGCGGTCGCCGCCTAAGCCGGTTATGAAGAAGTTCTGAAGTTTTTCGTGGTCCCCTCGCTTCACCCTCAGGGAACAGTAGTCAGTGATGGCTCCTCCTTCGTTCTCGGTCCCATCGACGTTGAATACTCGGCGCGGCTTTTCAAGTCGCCGCGTGCCAAGCCCCAGGCGTTCCACCATACGCCTATCGATAAAATTTTCGGTCGCACTGCTGTCCACCAGGGCGCGTTCGTCAGCCATTCCACGCGAGCAAGAAAAGGTGAAAGGTATGATCATTGCACTCTTCTCGCTAATGTACACTTTGCGCAGACATAACGCTCGAATCCAGGCCGATCGGTTCGAGCTATTCAAAAACCCTGGGTTAACAGTTTCTCCAACAGTGCGTCTTTTTCTTCTTCCTGTAGATTCTGAATTCCTTGAGCCATAGTATCCAATTTGTCCTCATTTTCGTTTGTTTCGACAATGCGCGCGGTCATCCCTTGGCGACCTGCGTTGTTTCCGTTCCTGGGCGTGCTCCCAGTCTGCTCCTTTTTCTTTTCAGGGCATTGCTTGCTGATATGTCCTTGTTTCTTGCAGGCATAGCAGCGCCCTTCGCTCTGCAGTTTCTTGCGTTCTTCCATCGTGAGGGCTTGGACTTGGGCGGCATCCACGTCCATGGCATTCGGGTCGCGCCGCTGCTGGGGCTTGCCTTGGCCTTGCTGGGGCTTTCCAAACGCTTGGCGCCACCGCTGCACGTTTGCATCGGGGACCTTCGGTTGGAAGCCGCCAAGGCTGGCGCGAACTTCGGCCCACAGCGCATGCTGCGTGCGCGCCGCCTCCTGCCATTCCTTCAAGGTGACTGGTTGGACATGGGATTTCTCAAGGATCGCCTTGTGCAGTCCGTTGCGCAGCCCCCTGCGGAACAGGGTAATGGTGCCGCGGTCGTCCGGTCCCCACTCGGCCTCCGATCGCACGTGATCAAATTCCACGATGTATCCATCCAGGTCGTCGCCTTTCATTTTGAGGTGCATGAGCTGGTGGTGAGCACTCTGTCTTTTTGTGGTATTGGTGAATGCTGATTTGAATTCTGTTTCGAATTTGGTCCAGAATTGTTCGTCGCTCGCGGGAAGCCTATTAGCCCCGGTACTGAGCCGAACCAATTCCTTCATCATCCTATCGACCCACGCGTCGACATTTCTTCCTTTGATGTATGTCAGGGCCAGCGCGGCCCTTTCCAAAGGTATTTTCATCGTTTCGTTTCGGATGTTGGCGAAGCGGTAGAGCTGAAATTCCCTCAGGAATTTGTCACTTTTGGTCCTATCGCCGCTGAAGACGTCGGGTGGGCTTCCCCTCAGTCCCCCATTTCCTCCAGGGTTCTGAGGTGCTGCGGCTTGTGCTGCCGCAGGTGGGCCCCCACCGCCACCGCCACCGCTTCCACCGCTGCCCCCTCCTTGGATAAACGTTGCGGGGGCAGCCGCGGTCGAGGTTCCCACTGCAGCGCTTCCGATCATGGCTGTTCGCACCGCCAAGTCCGACGGTTCCTTTAATACTTCAGCCAGCGCCGCATAGGTAGCCTTCGGGAATTGCCCCGCCTCAGGCATAGGCTCCTTGAAGTCTGCCGCGTCGATGCGTACCAAGGTCTCCATTTGGCTTGAGAAGATCCTATCCTGCAGGTCCCATCCATGCGCGGGTTCCTTTCCTGGCCTTCCAGGGATTCTGCTAGTATCTCTAGGATCTTCAACGCTTCCTTCGATCCTATATTCAATTCTTTCTTCAGGAGAGTCCTCCTCGGGTTCCTTTTCTCTGGGGGAGTGTGGGGATAGCAATGGTTTCACATAGTCGGGGTGTTCCTTGTCGGTGACCTTCCACCACCCCATACCATATTCCCCTATGTTGCATACTAACCCCTTCTTGGTGTGGTACGATCCGTCTTCCCACTTCATCAGGCACCAGCGGTTATTGACGAATTCAACGGGGTACTCGATTCCCGCGTGGTCCTTGATGTGATAACAGTTGCGTGTTGGATC
>QLOS01001929.1:0-20963 GCA_003313725.1 Russula sp. MG48 | reverse complement strand
GGCGAGACCACCTGAAGCGACGTTGGGACTGTGCGGCACGTGTGGTGAGGACGGGTGTAGCACAGGGAGCAACGCGGGCAAGGCCACCCGGAGCGACGCAGGCGAGCGATGCCAACCGGAGCGACGTAGGCGAGGCCACCCACGCTTGCCTTGAATGGGAGGATAAGAGTGGCGAAGTTTGGGCATGTGGCGAGGACCCGGCGTGCTCCAGCAAGCACCTCGTCGATGACGGCTTGGGGTTGTGCGGCACGTGTGGTGAGGGCGGGGTGTGGCGCGGAGAGTGACACGGGCAGCGCCACCCACACTTGCCCTGGGCATGAGGATGGCGATGGCGAGGTTCGGGCAGGTGGCAAGGACCCGGCGTGCTCCGGCAAGCACCTCGTCAATGACAACTTGAGGCTATGCAGCGCGTGCGGTGGGGACAGGGTGCGGCGCGGGGAGCGACACGGGCAAGGCCACACCTTGGGCGCGATGACAAGAAAGGCGAGGTTCGGGCAGTGGCGAGGACTCGGCGCGCTCCAGCAAGGACCTCGTCGATGATGAGAACAGCTTGGGGCTGTGTGGCGCGTGAGGTGAGGGCGAGGTGTGGGTGCAGGGAGTGACGCGGGCAAGGCCACCCATGCTTGCCTTGGGCGCGAGGACGAGAATGGCGAGGTTTGGGCATGTCGATGACGGCTTGGAATTGTATGGCGCGCGTGGTGAGGGCGAGGTGTATGAGTGCGGGGAGCGACTCTCAGGCTGCCGCGACTCGGATGGCGGTGTGACGAAACGACGCACTCAGGCTGGTACAACACTGAAAGACGCGTAACTTCAAGTTGTAACTCGCAACGTAAAAAGTACTATTAGTAACCCCTACATGTAAGCCTAAGTCCTGTTAAAAAAGGAAAAGCATGTGAAATAAAGCTGAAGTTTTTGAAGTCCAAAGCAGAAGTCCGAAAAATGCTCAAAAAGTAGCATATCAAAAGTCAAAGCCCCAAAACCCAAACCCAAAGCCTCAAAACCCAAACCCAAAGCACTTGCAGTTTTCCTGATGGACAAACTTGGTGAAGACCTGCATGGCGCCATGGATGGAGTTAGGAGACCCGGTGAGGAGTTTGAGTAGATCCAGTGTCTGACCAATCGCTGTTGGCTATGATTGTTGACAAAGTATGTGCCTAGGATAGATTATAGTTGTACAGTACATGGCCAGACCTTTGAGTGGACCGACGCACGCATAAAGATCTGATCTTGCGTTCTGGATCAGACAAGCCTTGAAATATAGCTCGCAGAATCTGGCCTTTCAACTAAGTACAATCATGCACCGTTCAGTGGCCCAATATACTAAGTGAGAGACGAGGAATAATCTACCTCTAGCTGCGGCCCATCTCCCCTGAATTGCTGGATATACGGAAACCAGTGTTCCTTCACGTACTTTCTGGGTACGATAATCGGAGAGTGCTATCCCAAAGCGCGAGAAAACAATGCCATAAAGAGACAGTCTATATGCGTGCAGGCTCATCTGTCGCAGCGAGGACTCTACATCCTGAGAGAGCACGAGCTGGACAAGTGAGAGCGCCGACTCTTTCATGGTGAGTCAACTGAGAATAAAGGGGATGCTGACAGACACAGAATTGCCAGTGGCTCACGTGGTTCTTGAGAAGTTCAGAGAGGTTGACTCAGAGCTCTGAGTGATTTGAGTCAGAAGTACAGTCACCGTGACAGTCCGCCCCCTGCGGGGCATGGGTTGGCAGAATATTTTCCCAAGTTACAAGCTAACTGAAAGCCCGTGCCTTTGGCGCGACCTGTTCGCTTCAAGTTGTTTGTCGTCAATATATACACACTTGACTATAAGCAGACTCCGCTTATCCGTTCCTGCCCGCAGTGTCATGCTTCCCCCGTCAGTCTTAAGCCTCTTGGTTCTCCTTTCACCCCGCTCACTCGCTTACTCTCTGTGTGACTGTCCCCTGCAATCTCACCTTTCTTTGCTTCCCAAACGAACCTGTTTCTTTTAATTGGATTTCTGCCCACTTTTTTTACTTCTGTTGTGCGACAATGCTTCAGTATCCCACGCCTTCTGATCCGCGCTACGCCATTGCTTGTAACCCCGCCCTGCCGGATGATCGCCATGGGGCTCCATGCTTACGCTCCAACCAACTGACCTCCAGCCACCCACCGGTGACCGCGAACACGGTCCCATCGTGCGGCCTATGCCTCACCCAGACCCAAGGCGACTGCCAGTGTCCGGGACAGCATGGATATCCTTCGCAGCAGTACGCGTCGGATGTAAACCATGCTTCACTTCTGTACGATCTCACCACCTACCTCCTTTCAATGTTCTTAGCTGAACATTCACCTAGCCCTCTTCCAATCATCTTAGATCAGAATGGGCAGTACATCACCCAACTCCCCACACCAACTCATCACCAGTATCCTCCATCAGGTCTTACTTCTTGCCAGCAAACTCTATATGCTTTCGTGGGGCAAATCATGCCAGACGGCCAGTCCTGTTCGCCACTTTACGACCAACACCAGCAGAGCCTAGTGTCAAATACCTCGGACTTGTTACGATACCACGATTCCTTTGATTATTACGACCATTTTACTCAGCACCCAAGTTCCTCAGTTCCTCCATCCTCTAGCTTCTCTGAGCTTGGAAACGCCTTTATGGAGACTCCCCTGCCCGGGCCTCAACCGATGAGCTGCTCCTCTATCGCACTTCCTACACTTCCCAATCAGTCCCACTCTGCCCCTAAACGTGATCCGTCTGAAGGCATAGTCGGACTAAACCCTGTAAAATGTGAAGACGGCACGACGCCTAGCGGCCAACCCTTCTCGCTAATGACACCACTAGACAGCCCGTTACTCGCAAATGGGCATGTACCCTATCCAAAGGAGGAGAGTCAAGAGCTACTTGATGTCGTCACCGTCTCATCACCAATCCCACGCCTCCCCACTCCATTGCATGGGTATGATCATCCGCGTGGTCGACAGCAAACACCGTTCCGTCTGGTGCAAGACTCCGCCGCCTACCCGGACTTTGCTGCAGCGCCCAAGGCTCGTTCCTATCTGTCTCACGTACGCTTAGTCATACTCATTCGCGAGCAGAGGCACACCCCTTCCCTGTCTATACCTGCTCCATTTTCATATTCCCCTAGTCCGTGTATCTCGACGCCACTGTCATCGTCGTTCTTTTCATTCGATACTGGAACGCCAACATCCACCATCCACCTCCTTGACACAGCCAGGTCGACGTCGCCAGTCCTACGACCAACAACGGTTCTGAATCCCAAGGCTGGACAAGGTGTGTTAAAGTTGCCATCTACAAAAAAAAGTGCGCGGCGCAAACCTGCCATTGCATGCCTATTCTGCCGTGAGCGTAAGATTGCATGCGGAGCGCCTCCAGTTGGAAGCGCCGACATGACATGCAAGTGCGTTCTCCCCTTCAATCCTGATCTGATCGGGGAAATTAGATAACTAACCCTGCTTTTAGCCAGTGTGTACGGCGCTCGCGCAAGTGTGTATACCCCACACTGTCCCGGCGTGGGCTCCATAAGCGCCGTGACAATGGTGGAGGTCACCAAAGGGAATCTAACATGGAGCCTGATGCGGATTACGTGCCTACTACCGAGTAACTCCATCATGGTATACTCCATATATATGTTACCTAACCAAAGATCCGAATCCGCTCGGGTTCATCGCCTGTATCTCCCCTCACGATGGATAGGTGGGCGTGCCCTGTGTACTACCCACCTTCAGCTTCAGGGAATGTGGTCAGCTGGTGTACGCGCAGAGTTCCAATTCGGAATCTGTCGGGCATATACTTTGGCGATAGTGATAGGGGGCCTCAACGCTGTTCAGCTCAGCCATCTATTACGTCCTTGATCTCAGTTCAAGGTCTCTTGTCGACCACCTTTTTCCCTCCCTTTTGGGCCAGATCTTACAGTGACCCCGTCACACTCGCTGTCACGAACGTTAAAGTTTCCGTGCTCCAACGTCGGTGATTCAGGACACACGGCGCACAAGCGGCACAACTTCGTGGAATGGGTTTACTCGCCCACTACTGTACACGACCGATTGTCGTCCCATCGCTTATCTTCGTCACTCGGCTACACGGCCGGTTGTCGCCCATCACGCACTGGCACTACACGGCCGATTATCCCTCTGAGTCATCACTCACTATTGTCCTTCATGACACACTACACAGCCGCTTGTCCCTCATCTTGGGAAACAGTAGGCACCACCTGACAAAAGGAGGGCCCGTCAAGCAGGCACGAGCTTGTGGTGTCCCATGTGAACAGCTGATCTAAGTAAAGACGACGTTACTTTTGCTGCCTGCCTGGCGTTCGCGTGTGAAGACAATGCCTTCTAACTATTGTACTAGTACTTAGCAAGCGCCGCCGGACGATGAAGTATAAGCAGTATTAAGATAAATTGGCAGCGCGGGACGTGGTCAAAGTGGTAGGAGAACTGTTTCAGTGACGGCGGACTCAGTGGCATCAGTCATCACAACGTCCTCCTCGACACGAGGATGAGAGGGAGCGCGACCAAAAGTGCTCAGCAGGCGACGCAAAGCTATGGTTGAAAGTTTCTTTGTAAAAGTTGACGTTCACGGTATTGTCCAGGCGACAATAGCAATGTGTAGACAGTTCATTGGTAGGAGATATTGGGAAGGGAGATGTCTTGAATCACGCGTTCATCCATCTCCATGCCAAATAGAGGCAATCGGATGAGTATAGACTGCTGTAGAGTGTCTCAAATTTAGACGTGATTTCAGTTCGACGTGATGAAGTTTAATCACCGCCCGGAAAACCATCCTCATATTCATCTTCTCTAATTAAATAACTAAGTAAGCCTAGAATACATGTCTTGTTGCATATCCCGGGTGATCCGATCTATATATTCATACCTATTGTTTCCGAGAGCACATTCGATTTTTTTTTGGAACTCTATGACAGTGTTAGTAGTGCGTGATGGGCGACAACCGGCCGTAATAGCCGAGGGATAAACGGCCGTGTACTGATGGGGCGACAAGGGGCCGAAGCGAGGTACAGTGTAGTGGTGTTCAAAGATCATAGGTGGTGGACCGTGGTGGACCGGATATTGCCCCAAATGCCCATATATTATGTAATCATTTTCCACGGCGGACACACGGAAGGCGGTAATTCCTTGCTCCCTGCTACCATTGAAACGAGGTCAATCATCAATCATTGCCCAGCTCTCTGTTCCCTCCAAGTCTTCAAGTTGACAGGGATGGCCCTGTGGTACGAGAATACAATAGGAAAGACCAAGATGCAGATGACTCTATGTCGATCGTCGCTCCAGACTTCAGAGTCTGATCAACTCTCCGTGGTCATTGAACAGTTTGAAAGTTGGCTCGGAGCCCCGTCAGTGGGCCACATCACGGTGCTCCGCACTGCTGCTGTAGACCATCCACGACGCTTCATGCTTCCGACTCAGAATTGTTTCCGAAATCCCGTCAAACTACCAACGGTCCCAAGCACGAGTGAGCCTGAGACTTGAGTCCGAGCATTACAGGCCCGAACGCAAGTCCAGGGTGAGTTTGAACGTTACTCCGTCTTATCTATCCATTTTCCGGCGCTCTCATTCTTTTCGGGTTATTAGTTGTAGCTTTCATATTCCTCACATTTAGCTACTCGCCTTGAGCGATCTACCGATCAAGACACTACTTTTTCCCCCAAACAAATGTCAGTGTATCCCCAGCCGAGTGCCATGTACAGTATTGTGACGAATACGATATTGTCTTGACTTCCGTGTGAATGGAACTTCGTGCAGCGGACTGGAGATGAGTCCGAAGCTGTCGCGTGTCATGTTACCATAAACCGGTATTACACTGTAGTAAACGTACCACGAGGTTTCTACGCAATGGTACTCATATAACAGACTCGTAAACATTATATCGTTGTGCATGCTCTGACACCAATCGCATCATCCCATGTCGTTTTATCGACGTGCGATCTTGAGCTCCCCTTGATCCGCAGCCATATGCGGTGCAGTCAGGTACTCGATATCCCATTTGTCCACGCCCAGACAGTGCTCCGGTGACAACCGTAGGATGTAGCAAAAAACTATCGCTCACGGCTCGACGCGAGGCGTAAAGTGTCTGGCCTTGTTGTTCTCCGCATCGACATCTGTGCAATAATCGAGCAGCAGCTGCATGGCCTCAAGCTCCCCTTGCATCAGAAAAAGTGCAGAAACATTATTGGGGATTATAGACACCGTATAGACTCCGCCATAAATTGGTCCTTGATCATCGCAGATTGGGCATGATCATGCTGGATTGGGCCGGATCATGCCACCGACGTTATCTACTGCATATGGTTATGGCTGAAGATCTCGCCTGAAACATACGCGATAATATTCATTGAGAACCTGTCATTCCGATATCATGCAATTGTAACATGTAACATAGGCGATCATGTTCATGGAGAATCTATCATTCCAATATCATGCAATCTTACTAGTATCATTCTCGTCACGCGGTCTAAAGAGAGCCACAATATATTCAAAGTTGCAGCGACTGTTGTACCCCATTGAACGATGTGCCCCTTTCCACTTTGCGGCACGCTCGCGAGCACAGCACCACGCACCAGAACCCTATCGACTAGGAAACGGAGTGATACCTGTGAGTCCTGTTCAGTAGTGTTGTCGTTACTTGTTCCAAATTAACATACTTCAAGTTAGTGATTTGCTTGCAGCCATCAATAACGAGGGGCAGCAGCTGGAGAATGCAAAGCCATCAAGGCCGATTTCATTCGCGACCATCCCTCGTACGACTCGCAGGTAGCGAACTTATCTCCGGATGGCCACCCTCACTGATTGACTCGTCGACGCGCCCAGCTCGCTCCCACTCTGCGGTCGACCTTGGACCTTCCTCTTGTCCTATTCTTCTCAGCTCTTAATCCTCGAACTCACCGGCGCACCATCTCGCGTGCTACAGCAGGCATCTTGACTCTTGCTTTGGCTTTGGCTGGTACCCTCCAAACCAGAAGCCGCACTCCTTCAACAACTCATGGACTACCACCCCGAGCCGGGCGCATCCCAATCCTTCCCGTGGTTCCATCCATACGTCACGCTCGCAACCGTACAACCAACACTGGCACCATTACCATCACCATCAGCAGAGTCTGCCATATCCCCAGGTGCGCCGAGTCGTGCGTAAGCCACCACGGCACTGCTCGCGCTACGTGAACTTGTGCCGCTCGACCAGCCCCCCATGCGCGTGCGCTTCGGGCACGTCGTTATGGGAAACCACTATTACTGCTTGATATACGTCACACTCCTACTATCGCAGGAGCTCGTCGAGCAGGGTGCTTGCACCATCAATGGGGGTTGTGGGGAGGGGGGTGTGGTGAACTCAATTTCTACCGAAGCAGTTGGCTGGGTGCCATTTTTTGGAGAAGGGTCTATGAAGGTGCTCATTGAGACCACCAAAACTGGCTACAACTTCAAGCGTCACTGCGATACGATAGAGGTACATCCCTTCAACATCCCCTTCTGCCACTATAGTTGGGACTTCTTTGTACGCCACGACTCGCTGGAGCGGCATATCCCCCAGTCCCCCCCCCGCGGTGTCCTGATGTGGCCATAGATAAAGCTAATTTCAAGCGTAGAGAAACAGACCGCGTCCACGAGGAGTTCAAGGCGAGATTGCAGCAGCGTTGCCCCGAAGACCGGCAAGGAGATCGGAATGCCTTTTGCGTGGACTATCAAGGTGATGAATCCAGCAGGCAGCAGAGCCAACTTCCAGCGCGCAAGTCGAGAGCTTGAAGGGTCGGATGGTAGTATCGTTATCGTATACGTCGCATACCCCGATTTTCCTATCTGCTTGCTTTTGTTCTTGCTTGTATTTTATTATCCCTTCACTGGCACCTCACTGCAATATATACACTGAGAAATATCTCGATCGGCTTTGACTCAATGTCTTGCTCACTCGCCAGGTTTCTCCATTCTTACATCTGCCGCAACCAATCTTGTCCCCATGTAGTGAGGAACACAGGCGTTGCGGACTTGCGGCGACACGCATCTGGGGTCTCCGTCTAGCAGCCCTGCCCACACGAACTACGGGGATCGCGTTAGAAAAATAAGACGAAATGAGCAGATGTAGACACAAACAATCGATGGATTAGAGCGGAAAACACGCGTCATCTCAACATTCCCATTTTTTTTATCCGAATGGGCACCGTGACGAGATGAGGCCGATAAGGGACCCCGGAAAGAGGCCGTGAAATTAGCTCTTCCTTCTACAAGCCCAGTTGAGTCAACTTTAATCGATTTCGAGAGAGTGCACAATCGGTTTGTCCGAGCCGTTATTTTTGTGTGTTCACCCACATCTGGTTTCCCTTCATCTTGCCTCAACAATTTTTTGGCGACATTGACGACTCGGAGCCTCTGATTTGCGAAAGATTACTGAACTGATTACCTTGTTGAGGCCAAAAAGTCGCTTTAATCGTTGCACCGTTCGACGGACGGACACACTGGGGTTCTTGTCGACTTCAACCCGCATCACGTGAGATTGATGCTCTTCATTCTCTATTCTCTACACGTGGCAACATCCCTGCAAACGCTTCCCGACTTGACTTGGAAGGCTTGGAGGCCCAACGTGTGTAAAGCCAAGTGGAATTCCGTTGTACCCCCTTTCACGAGTTACGACAGCGAGTCTGCCCGCTCCGAGTTGGTGCTAATGATGTACAGTATGTTCCTGTGACCCTACGGTAGGTTTCCCTCAGGGTTTCCCCCTTCCGACTTTGGTGTGCATGCCAGTTAATCGCTCGTGCTCCGCCACACCGGTACAGCCCCAGGATGAAGGGCTGAGACACGCGTAGGGCTGCACCACGAATCCACGATACCCGACCTCTCCCACCTCGTGCTTACAGCACCCTGAGAGCAGCCCTCCGAGTCTTCCACCAATGCCACGGTACAATTTCCCAAAATCAAGTCCGCGCCCGTGGTGACCACGTCTCACACCTCTTTCCTGCACACTGAGTCCTTGTGCATATCGCTGAGCCGGTTAGTCACTACGGCACTGCAGCTTATCGCCTTTCAACATCGTACTCACGCAGTGCTGCTGTGTTCACAAATGGCGTATGTATAAAGATGTATGGTGATTGGGAAACACCTTCGACTTCAAATCGTTCGAATTCGACGTGTCGTAAGTGCATCAGCAAACCTGCATGAAACTTTTTCTTTTTTTTGACTTGAGCGAGCTCATACGATCTCGTATGAGTTGAAAAAGTGACAAAAGCCCATAAGTTGACAAGTAACCTACGTTCAGCCAAAAGCTTTCTAGGTCATGTTGCCTAGAAGTAATTAAGTAAAAAAAAGTTGCAGAAAGTCAAAAAAAGCCAAAAGTTGGAAAGTACATCAGTTGCTCCAGCTGCTGCACCTGCCAGTACAGCTGCCGCCACCGCTGCCCCCGCCGCCGCTGCCACCATGTGTCAAACACATGCTTTTCATTAAAAAATTATACAACGTAAATATGTTTAATATCTGCTGCCGCAGTCGTCATGGCTGCCACTGCCACCGCGGTCGTCGTTGCTGCTGCTGCCACCGCCGCTGCCACCGGTGGTGGTGGCGGCGGCGATGGCAGTTGTGGACGTCGAGGCCCTTGTGACTATGTAAAACGTCGCACACTACCATCGTTTTCTGTACAATCAAATAGAGAAGAACTGACCTGAGAAAAAGGATGGCCGACATGCGGGCGTCCCTTTCCCGCCCTACCCTTGCCTGACGTGCTCTGCGACGCTGCAGTACCTTGAGCAGGGCTTCGACGTGGGGCTGGGATGGATTTATCCTATTGAAGTTGTAGTCACTATATCACATTAATATAAAGATCGGAATGTATACCCACATTGGGCTCGTCATGGCGGGTATGCTGAAGCCGCAGAGGATACCCAGCTGCAACATCTCGCAGTTCTCCCTCACAATCGGTCAGTGGGCTGCCTGGTGGCATGTGAGGGGGTGTTGAAGTCCGACACGTCAGGGATGTCAGAGTGGGTATGGAATGATAGGTCACTAAAGGACCCTCTTCAGTTTCAGGCTCTAAATGGAGAGACATCAGCGTATGGACCACAATATATTATGCCTTGCCTTCGCCATCTCCGTACCCCCTCGATTCTTCTCTATCTGGCTCTAAAAATATATAAAGCTAAGCCTATTCATACATGAAAGAGTTATATGCCTACCCTGAGGCTTGGATGTGGCAGCCTCGCGTGCAGCGGCCTTGTGCTCGGCAGCCTGAGCCCTGACCTTCGCGATAGAGTCATTGTCGTCCCCCATGTCTGCGGTAGCCAATGTAGGATTACCGTGCTTGTTCCCAGATATTTTCAAGATCGAGTCAGGATGGCATATTCCACCACTCGTCTCTTGCACCCACGCATGCATCCAGTTTGAACAGTTCCAAGATGTTCCGGCGGAACTTCCTATCATCGAACGTACTATCGGTTACGGACCAGCTCGGGGAAGAACTGAATGAAAGTCGAGCCCAAAACCCTCGGCTTGAGGTCAACAATTGAAGAAATAAATAAAAAAACCCGACTTGACAGCATGCATATGCAATCATTTGGGGTGAGACGGAAGGGACGTGAAGGATAGTCATGACTGAGGCTCTTGTTGCTAAGGCAGCTGAGCTCCGGCCCTCTCATCGAAGAGCACTTTGTTGACCAAGGAAGATGTCGCGGAAACACTACAACTGTGTTAGATCGGTATAGATACAATTAATGACCAACTCACGCAAACGAGGAGAAAACCTCGTAAGAGGTCACTCAAGACGTTGTCTGGATCGTAAGACCCTTCCTCATAGAGGAAGGTAGGGAACCGACCCGCGGTACGGTATATCTACCGCTGTTGATTTTGGCACAGACGCTACAGATGGTTGAGTTAATAATTTATGTGGTATCCATACAATGTACCTGGTTCTGTCGTTGTCATACTCTTCCAGATAGGCCACTGGTAAGAGAAAGCGAGCTAGTATGGAGTGGTTGAACCCCCTGTCCGCCTTTGAGTTGCCGTCATCGAGCAGAATGCTCTGCTGCAGGTCGTTAGGATCCAAACTGGCGTATTACGCAGTCTGAGTTTTCAGTCCATGTGCGTCTCCTGTATGCGCCGAGCACATTCTGAGGATTATCTGAGAGAGGTCAGCGCAGATATGCGGCCAACTGTATATACTACCCACTAATGTTGCATGAGGACTAAAGTCCTCGAAGTTGGTTCGCCTCAGATCATCGAGATTCGAGAAGCGGCGGGTGGAAAGCCACCACGGCATTAAATGCGGCTATGTGTTCTTGCCGCTCCCTATTGTGGCGTCAACACCATGCAATGAGATGAGGAAAACAAATACTCACATCGTATCTAGGGGTGCGAGTTGTGTGTGCCCCGATCCTGATGGGAGTATGCGTTTCTTCGTATACGTGATACTGTAACCCCAGTGATGGAGAGATATGAGTTATAACAGCGCATCACCCAACGGCCAAGCTGGGTATAGGCGCTCGATTCCCCCCCTCGCCAGACCTGTGTTGAGGGGTTAATGATCAGAAGATGATGATTGTATTGTCACTTAGCGAATTTTTTTTTGTACCTCGCTTCTCGGCAGGGGCCACAGGGCTATCCGTGAGATCGTCCTCATCTAAAGGACGTGCACGTTTGGAAGCCCTCGCTCTGGAAAAAGGGGAGGCCGTGTCACGACCAGATGGGACGGACCATGTAGAGTGTTGACGATAAAGCTGTGTGGAAGCGGGAGAACTCATGGTGTTACGCAAAGAATGTGATTGAGACTCACCGATGCCTCTTCACTTTTTATCTTATCTTCGCGTCTCATCACGTGGCCCCCAACGCATCTACATTCAATCACATGTCAGCCTATGTGATATTAGTCAGTATCAATACGCATAACGTCCCAAAGTGTGCATACTCAAAAACGGTTTACAGCGTAGAAGGATCTGCAAGTTGTGATCAGCACCTTGTCTAGAAATGTATTTATGAAAGCTTATATGACGAACTTACAATCTTCTGACGGCACTGATAGTTCCTTGACTGAACCCGAGAGTTTGGACCTTGAGCCGACTCTGCCAGCGTTGACGTTGTAGATTACATTATGATGGTGCGGTAGGAACGTTTGAAGGGGCGGCCAGGTACTCTGCCAATAAACACTGGACGATGTCTTGAGACAGGTCAGCGGTGAGCACTCACATAGAGTGGACATGTATGCCCACCACGGTGAGTCGCGCCCGGTGTGTGCACTCTTTTTGAGGGAAGCCCACCTCTGCTGGAGCTTGTGAGAGGTCCATGCATCGTCGGGTAGGGCACTCCGATATCCCCTTCTGCGTCGAGTTCCAATGACGCCACCCTAGAGAAGAGAAGAAGTAACGCCGAGTCGATGTGAGCGGGCTGAGCACATACTTTCGAATGAGGATATAGGAGTCTGGATGACTTCAGCGGGGGGTCTTCCCGCCGTTCTGCAGCTTCGGGTACAGCGAGTCATTCCTGTAAATCGTGATAGACAAAGCGACTCGACATTTGGATCAAACATACCATTTATTGCGGCACCGGTGTGCCGTCCGCATGTTGTCCATCCGTTCCACAACCACCTCCCAGAAATTGTTCGAGGTCCCAGTGGGTCCTACCCTCTTCACCCAGATCTTGCATGATCTGCGTAAGGCGAGCTTCTTCATCGGAGGACCATGATCCTGCACGTATCCCGAGCCCTCTTCCAGGAGCAGAGTAGAACATACATACCTTTACATCGCGTTCCCTTGTGTGCGATGCATTTCTGGTACCTAATGCAGCACTTGGCCGCGGTGCGTTCCAGGGCCTCAGCAATCCTGCTCCATTCATGCCCGTGCTCTTCGACCATCCTGAGACGTATGATTAGTAGTCAAGAGCCGCGCTTGCACGTATCGATCGCTCACCGTTGTAGTCGCGCGTCCTCGAGATCTGCATTTCCCTTTATTCTTCAGGGGATGGAT
The DNA here is from genome assembly GCA_003313725.1 of Russula sp. MG48. Classification (NCBI taxonomy): domain Eukaryota; kingdom Fungi; phylum Basidiomycota; class Agaricomycetes; order Russulales; family Russulaceae; genus Russula; species Russula sp. MG48. The sequence goes on along the minus strand of QLOS01001929.1, from coordinate 8,004 downwards.
GGTAGACGCATTGCACGTGGTCGTATACCGACCGGATGCGCCTCGGTGGTACGGCGCGGGCTAAAGGAGAGCGATTCAGTCAGACATACCCGGAGCAAGAAGACTTACCGACGTGGACCCCAAACCCCTCCTGCTTGTTCGCGCCGGATATGAGATCCTCGGCTTCCTCCTCGCCCAGGTTCCGGGCCTATCAGTGGTCAATAAAATGCGAAGGGAAATCAAGAAATTACTCACTTCGTGATACTCGCGAATAGTGGTGCGGATTATCTCCGTTTCCGCATCTGTGAACGCGCCTTCCCGGCGTGGCACGCCTGATATATGCGTTAGCAACGCGGTAAGCAGACTGAACAATACGTATCATGCTGCCTGGACTTTTCCGCCGCCCACCACTTCGTTGCGATTGCTTCCGCGTGCCCCTCCGAGGGCGATATCGACGAGATCACTTCGGACTCCATTCGAAACTCGAATTACGCTCGCGGGTTGTTTTTACTCGATTCTTTTGGCTTATTTCGCGGTTTTTAGTCCGTGTTCTCTATGCGCTAATTACAAACTATTCTAAAGTTCTACCTATGCGACGGAGTGGATTGTGGTGGAGAAAGGAAAAGGCGATCCCGTGATCGACAGTATACATACTTCGCCACTCCGTTCCCGTCTCTGAGGTATGCACGTGTTCTGGGATATCGGACGGACGTGACCAGTCCGGCAATCCCATGTCACGTGCATACCTCAGAGACGGGAACGGAGTGGCCAGGCTTAACTATGTCTCCTCCGGCCGGAAATATCCGAATACTTCTTTCTTTCTCCCAATCCCTCCATCGTCACAGAATTAGATAAATTACAATAAGTCATATATAACGTGAAATGATGTTAAGAAACCAGAAATAAATAAAGGTAAGAATAAATTAGTAATAAGTTAGTGCTATTGTCATGCCGAGAACAGGCACAACTACCATCCCGGCGCCTGATCGACTCGGACGCGCGACTGCCACGAGCTGCTCCGGTGCAGTGCGTGAGGCCTCCTCTGCCGACGCTCTCTGTAGGCACACATGCGCAGCATGCCTCTGGTGGTTCGAGCCCCCCATGCACCTGTAGCCTGCGCCGGGCGTAGTGCGTAGCTGGTGCCCAGCAGAGGGACACCTCGTTTGTGCTGACCTTTGGTCGCACTCAACTCCGGTCGCGGTCTACTGCCGTACGGAGGGGTATGAGGCAAGAGCGGTGACACATCGACCACGCCTCCTCAAGCCGCATCATTCTCCGCAAGTTCCGTCTTTCGCCTCGGGGGCAGCACAAGCTATCGCACGACCGCCGCCAATTCCCCCCGGACGTCCGGTATGTGATATATCTCCTCGCTTATATCAGGCTACGAGTGCGCGTTGGTGCGACCTGTGAGCGAGGCTCGGCGCACGGTTTCTCGGGAGTTCGCTCCCGGTGATGCCAGGCACTATCACGTGTGGGGAGTTGCAAACGAATAGTATGCAATCTCCTCCCTTACGCTTCTGATATTCGCTTTATTTCAAGGCAGGGTCGAATCGCTATGTCGTTGGCAGGAAATGGGCGATAGTTATTCACATTCCCTCCACCGGACAAACAGCTACTTCCAAGATGGAATGATTCTTGCACACCTATAGCACTTCACCGCAGTGGCCTCTTCATCTCTTACCCACCATCTCACCGAAGCAATGCGACGTCCAGGGTATACCCTCTACCTTCAGCCTATTTTCTCCCCGCTTTCCGTCCTATCCTCATCCTCACCTTCGCCACCTACATCCTGGGGCCCTCCTCAATCTTGCTTTCGCTTTCGACACCAGCGCCGATGGCCGGATTCCCTAGCGCATCCGCCCACTTATTGTCACCATAGTATGCCAGCGTGTGATCTCCAACCTACCGCACGAGGTTTTCGACGCACTCTGTTACGTGATCTCGATGACCAGCTATTCGCGCAATCGTTCGAAGTAGAACTGTTACATGAGGACAAGCGATAAGAGGCACTAGACAGAAAAACAGAAAGCATGCAGCGCGAGGTTGATAGAAATATCATCACCCCTATGTAAGGACGACATCATGTTGCCTTATCACGATACCAAAGATACCTGTAGGATGCCCACACGGTCTGTGCACCTGTCCTTGGGGGGCTGGGGTTGTCACTTTGTAGGGACCATGGGTGTCGCGTCTGTTGACAGCCCCGGCGCGTTGACGCGTTCCTATAACACGACTCGGGAGGCATTCGCCTCCCGAGCCGCTGTTGCCTGTTTGCCCTGTCTGCCGTTGTTGTCGCTGCCCGTGTCGGTGTTGAGTGCGAGGCGGAGGAGGCCACGCGAAAGGTTTTCCCCCTGTCCAGCGAAACAACGTCGGATGCCATTTAGCCGTTTGTCTATCGCCCGCCATTCGCTGCCGTTGGCCCTCTGGCCGTGTCCGTCATTGTTGCCGCTGCCCGTATCGGTGTTAAGCGCGCGGGCAGATGATGCCATCAGACACATGATTGTTTCGTCCAGGTAACCCGCCCGCCGAACCGGGTTTTCCGTCGTCACAGTCACCCATAAGGAGCGAAACTAGGAAACTCCAACTGCGTTGGCGTAGACCTTGCTGCTGCCAAATCGAACTGTGATTCTATCTGATTGCTACATCGCAGATCCAATGAAACGATGCCGACAGACATATGATTTAACGGTTTCGTCCACCGTGGTAATGGCAGACAAGAGACCTCGTTTTAGGTAATTAGGTAATGCTTTAGGTCACCTTACAGCAAGGTAATTTTGGGGTGGGCTCTCGGCTTTCCTCCGAGACGGTTTACTTCACATTCTCCTCAAATTCTGGCATTATAGCCATCTAGTTTAGAGATTATAGTGTCTGTCCCAAAAATCCGATTGAAAAAAGGTGCAGCCGATCGCTTCCTATTCACGATTTGCTGAAAATTTTGCAACTCCCCATTGATGATAGTATGCCTCATGCCATGGAGCGACCTAGGTGAGCCCTGTATGTAAAATTTACGTCTTTGGCTGGCGATGATGCAGATCGGCCGAGATACGGGTGAGTTCCACACCCACGTTGCAAGTTCACCGTCCTCACCTTTTTTTTAAATCCTCTACTTGCATCTCAACCATGGCTGAGTACACAGTGGGTTACTTTCAAATGCTGAGGATCGGTGTATTTACCATGCAGTTTAGTTGCGCGATTTTCTGAACCTTGAAGCCATCGCAGACAACAGAGAGGAGGAGGAGATTGCTGAGGAAGAACTTAGTGAGCGGATGCCCTCAGTTTATTTTCCAATCATTAACACTATTTGATAGATGACTTTCTTGACGATGTGGAGGGCGATGAGAGCGAAGCGGGTCCGAGCGAGGGCCTGGCATTCCTTCGTGATGACAGCGTTGCGGCCGTGGAGGCCTCGGAGTTGTGCGCTCGGGCTAGAGACCGTGCTGCGACATCTAGTCGCCTGCGCTGGTATGACAGCGGGATTGTCCCAAGGCACTTGCTCGTCCCGAGGCCGGACGACCCCGAGTTGTGGGCTGTGCGCGTGAAGGTATGTACAATATCTATCTCATGCTGTACTTGTCTGACGCTGTCAGGTCGGGTACGAGTGGAGTCTCGTACTTCAGATCTTCCGTCGAACTACCTTGGGAGCGGAATCGCACCGTCCAGACATCGCGTCGGCCTTGGCGCGAGACGGCATTCCAGGTTACATTTTCCTGGAAGGTAGTCTCTCGGCAGCAATGTGGGCTGTAGACGGACTGGTGACCGTGGTCAATCCGACACCACGGCTCATCCCTTCTGACCAACGCGTCGCGTTGCTGGCAAGTCACAATCCATTGTCTCGTCGCATCGAGGAAGGTCAATGGGTGCGTTGTTTACACGGACGATATCGCGATGACGTCGGATTTGTATGCGGACACGATGACAAGTCCGATTTGGAGGTTATCGTCGCGTTGGTCCCTCGGATCCCCACCAGGTCAGACAAGCCTGTTAGCAGCAGCACAGGTAAGAGGAAGAGAGTGTCTCGACCGCCCCCGCGTGCTTGGTCCTCGATCCAAGTCACAACAGAATGGGGCGTCGCAAAGGTACATGACGTCTCGCCTGGGAAATTCATCTTTCGCCATGAAACATACGAATCAGGCTTGATCACGAAGCACTTTGCTCCGGCCAGCCTCACCATTGTTGACAGCCCTCCCAACAACATCCATTTTTTTATTGCAGCATCGTGCATCCGGGAACTCCCTTCATTCACACCCTGGGTCCACCGCTTTGCTCAAGACTCTCTCCAGCCCCACCAACGGGTTAGAGTCGAGTCTGGAGAACACAAGGGGATCACAGGGCACACTTATGACATTATCGACTCTGTTGCCGCCATCACACCAGAGTCGCCCTTCCAAAACCTTCCTCCCCTGCACGTCCCTCTCCGCTCTCTGGCGCCGCACTACCTCCCTGGCGACAACGTCAAGGACCGTTGGTCGGGGTCATATGGAATAGTCATGTCGGTCGATGAGATGCTTCACGCGCTCGTTTACATCGAAAAGGACTCGAACCGGGCGGTAAGATTCTCATATTGACGATCAAGGCTTTACTGACGAAATGCCAGATTGCGACCTTGATGGACAATGTGGAGTTTTTTGAACCTCCACGTCACCTGTACAAAATGCAGGTAGGCACTTGGGTCGAATTCTGCCAACCAGATGACCCTCTATGCCGAAAGCGGCGCGGGTACGTGAGACAAATGCAAGACACTCATGCATTTGTCGTAGATGAGCACATCTTCAAAGAGGTATGTGGCAGTCTGCATTGTGAGCTAGCTAACGTGCATGTCTAGTTCAAGATCAGCGTCCATGAAGTAGACATTTGCAGTGTACAGGCCCCTTCTTTGCCCAAGGGCGAGCACGTCCACCCCCTCGTCGGTCAGCGGGTCCTAGTCTCCCACCCCCAGTTCAGGGGGTACCACGCTCTCGTCAAAGACGTTGGTGCATCTGGCGTCACGGTTGAAATTGAAGCCCTGTTGGTCGCGCAGAACTCGGCACTGCAGCTCGTTCAACCAGCTAACATTTGTGTCATGTATGAGTTCTTTTCTTTGTTTTTGCCATATTTCTGATCTGTTTATTATCAGACCCAAGACAGGTCTTTCAAGACTCCCAGCCCCCCCTCGTCCTCACACGCCGCCACCTGATGCAGCCTCGGGCCCATCCCGGACACTCACGCCAGAACCCGAGAGAGGTAAGACGTTCGTCACCGTTCCCTGATGTCAAAGTATAACGCGTGTGCTCTAGAACACTGGCTATTCTCCACCGTGATACAAGCCCAGCTCCAAACCAAACGTATCCCATTCTACATCCGCGGCATTCGGGGATCGGGCGATCCGTCGATGGACGCTTACGAGGGCAAGGCTGCTAGGACAGTACCCATGGCTGAGCAGAACTCTGCGCCCCGGGATGGCGAAATAATTGTTAGTGTCATTGTCAGACGTATCCGTCGGGTGCAGATATCCATCGGCCCGACATTCCTTGTTCCATGGGAGCCGCAGAGCAGCGGTGATGTGGTGGTTATAGACGGTCCCTGGTTCGGCATCGCAGGGATTATTGTGGGGAAAGAGAACGAGTTGTACATTGTTAGATTCATGGTGGAAGAGTCTCGGGAGGAGCGTTTTGAGGGCAAGCAGCTTGCCAGTCTGGAACCGCTCAGACAATAAGTCACCTCGTACACGTGTAGATATCTAAATGACATATTTTGACAATTGTAATAGAGTCGATGGCTGGATTTGAGTCACTCTCTTCCCACCTTCACACCGTCTGCCGAGCTGGCAGCCATAAAGAAGACCCCAACAGCACTGTCAAAAACAGTGGAGAAACTACAGCTCGCCAAACCATCCCTCCCACCCCGCGCACAGGCCCCTCATGGCAAAGGGAAGCCTGCCACACCTCAGCCAACCTAGCAGCGAAAGCCGCGGCCGCGGCCAGGCCCAGCCTGGTAATGGACTTCAGCCGCTTCCCTCAGAACAAAGACTCCAGGGCTTCTCCTCTGGTGCTATGTGATTGGATCAACTCCCGCCCTATGACTTTGGAGCACCAACAAGTCCGCATCTCTGCCGCAAGGTGGACGGACAAGGGCAATCTGGTACTCACAGGCGGTCTTGTCAACTCAGCGCAGCAACTTCTCGCTGCCTCCCCCCTCCTACAATTCCCTCCTCTCTGAGTTCTTCCCCCACGCACCACTCTCCCCATCAGGGCCAATGTGAAATGGTCCAAAGTGCTCATTAATCGAGTCCCTACAGGAGTATTATGTCTTTAGCGCAACTCCTAACACTTGTGGACTTATATCCGTGCTTCGGAAAAGCAGCCAACAGGCAGCTAGCGATGGAAATGGCTTTGGGGTAGGGCTTGGAAGAAGTCCTTCATACTCGAGGAACTTCAAGTCACTCTTTCGCGTCGTCAACCGTGAGCCATGCCCATCACTAATGTTTTTCAACACATTAAGAACACCCTTCTAGCCTCCGTCCTCCACTTCGAAGTCTACCTTCACCTTCATCCAAACAGTCGCCAGTCACCCGGCCGTCGCTGGATCTTCCTCTGTCGCCCCTATCGCAACCGCCTCCCCTACTCCGGTCTGTGGTGCCTCTCCCGGCGTTATTGCCGGTGGTATCCTTGCGGCAATCCTCGGAGCGCGGGTATTCTAGTAGCCGCCGCCGTTGACTTCCTGGTTGGTCCCATATATATTCCTTCCTGCGATACTATCTCTAATAACACTATCCCAGAGAAGGTGTCGCCGTAGCGAAGATGAGGCATTCTCTGAAGAAGTTTGGGATCGTACCGACGCACGTAGGCAGTCTGCCATCCTTGCAGGTGAGTTTGGTCCCGTCCAACCTTATGATGCTATGGCTCCTGGCTCACCCCGTCCTCCGACCATGATTGAGCACCCCCTGAATAATGCACCAGCCATACTTTCCCGACAACCAACGCTCAAGATTGTGTTGACGCATTAGCAGGTACCCTGAGCTCCAATGTCGTTGTCTTGAAGTCGCCAAAAGTCGACGCGTTTGGTGTAACCGCGGTATTTACAGGTAAGTCATCACCTACCTTCGTCGTTGATCAACAACAGACATCCTGCTCACATCTTGACGTCACAATTCCTAAGGTTCGTCCCATCGCTTATCCAACCCCCCTTCGGTCCTACGCCCTCTCCTTTATCAAACCTTTCCAGCCAACGTGATCGCAATGCCGCTCAACATTTTCTACTGGAATGGGCTTTATTCTAGCCAACTGGCCAAACGGCTTTTCGTAAAGAGGCGCATTCAAGGGCATTACGAGCAATTCAACTTATCGAAGAAAAGAGTACGAATTGCGAATGTCAAGTATGTGTCGTCTCCAAAGCCGCTATTCCACTAACAAAGCACATTCTTCATTGCAGACCGACAAGCTGGCATGGGGAGAGTGGTGTCGCTGACTCTGGAGGCCACATTACAGTGGACTTTCGCTCGAAAAAAAACAGGCATATAACAAAGCATCATGTATACTCTACTAATGACGCCTATGTGAAAGAGGTGTGATGAGTGAGTTGGGAGGTGTAGCCGCACCAACACGACAGCACGACCGTAACCATATTTCCCGAGACATCGGACTCTCCATCCCCACCTTCCTCGTCTTCCTCATATACCTCCTAGGGTGACGTCGCAGCAGCTGCGATAACAGAAGCTGCGGTGCCACCACCACCACCGCAGCAGCCGCAGCAACGGGCTGCGGACGGGTCCGGTCACCCGAGTCCAGAATCGATAGCGGGTCGCGTGGATCAGTTGCAGCTGGAGTCGACGCCTCATGGAAATTCCGGTATCGATGTTGGCGAACATGCAACTCCCGCCACGAGCACTACCGCGACTCGGACCAAGGAGAGCTCGTTGGGCCCTCCTGCCACCACCACCACCATCGCTGCCAGTGCACCTTCTCCGCCTCCTGCGCCCAAACGTCGCAAGTCGTCCGCGTCCGGTCCTTCCTCGTTCGTGCAACAGCACCTATACAAGTCTTCCGGACC